>CM042382.1:37985119-38107619 GCA_023634145.1 Thymallus thymallus
ACACACACACACTGCATGCTTGTTATATATACAGTACCAGTCAAAAGTTTGGACACACCTATTCATTCAAGGGTTTTTCTTTATTTGTACTATTTTCTACATTGTAGAATAAAAGTGAAGACATCAAAACTATTAAATAACACATAGAATCATGTAGTAACCAAAAAATACAAATATATTTTATACTTGAGATTCTTCAAAATAGCCACCCTTTGTCTTGATGACAGCTTTGCACACTCTTGGCATTCTCTCAACCAGCTGCACCTGGAATGACGTTGTAGAAAATAGTAAAAATAAAGAAAAACCCTGGAATTAATAGGTGTGTCCAAACCTTTGACTGGTACTGTAGATCCACTCATTAAATGCTTGTAAAGTCACAGGCTTAAGTTGTTGCACTGTACTGCCGATGCCACGGACCTCTTACAATTACAGCTAACCCAAGCCTCCGAGACAGACAATGAAACTGGCCCAAACAAGCCCTTAGTGCACCCAGTTCAATCTTTCAAGGAGGCCTTCGGATTTCAGCTCCTTTAAGCTGGGTGTAGACTATGCGATGTTGGCCCCGATTTAGGGACATCTAAGTCCCAAGTTTTTGAGATTGGAGACAAAATCCCAATGTCGTTGCCTACTCGGGGCAAGCGGCTGTCACCGACGCTCGTTTAATGTGAGTGGGTCAGAGACGAAATCTGAGGGCTACCGAGTCCATCTTTTAGTATTCCCAGACGTCTTGTAGTGTGAGATATGCAGCGACAAGTTTTGAAAATGGTGGTTAGCAATAGCCAGTGAGATGATGCTGTATCTCATCATCCAGAGTGTGTACTCTCGAGCAGGGCCGATGACTCTGACAAGCTCTTTACACGCAATGTTATTAAATAAAACCATTGGCTAGATATTTCAACTCTGTATCGCAAGCTTTAATGTCTGATTGAAAGCGTTTATTGAGGCTGCTTTGAGCCACAGCTGGTTCTAGCTAATCACATCACATCCTTGTTTTAGCAAGACATGGTGGTAATAGAGAATCCTCACAGCCAAGTGAAGAATCTTACCGTCTGTAACACCCTGTCACATCGTTCAGTGTGCGCAGTGCCCACCTTACGTTGGCAAGACAAAAAAGTGACAGGGAAGACGGCAGTTTAATGTGAGAGGCTCAGCGATTTTTAGTGCTCCGCCCGTCATTATGGTGCGTCAATCTGATTTGGAGTGAAGGCTTCTACTGCATTGGTCAAACTGTTGAGATTCCATACACAACAGAGAGGAAAGGATGTGTGTACTGTATGCTGTTCTTGAGTGTGTGTGCGTGGGTTGTGTGTGTGCGTGGGTTGTGTGTGTGTGCGTGGGTTGTGTGTGTGCGTGGGTTGTGTGTGTGTGCGTGGGTTGTGTGTGTGCGTGGGTTGTGTGTGTGTGCGTGGGTTGTGTGTGTGCGTGGGTTGTGTGTGTGCGTGGGTTGTGTGTGTGCGTGGGTTGTGTGTGTGCGTGTATGGGTCTTGAGTGTGTAACATGTCCTCAGTCCCTTCTGTTAAGTGCTCAGTGTGTGTGTGTGTGTGTGTGTGTGTGTGTGTGTGTGTGTGTGTGTGTGTGTGTGTGTGTGTGTGTGTGTGTGTGTGTGTGTGTGTGTGTGTGTGTGTGTGTGTGTGAGTGTGTGTGTGTGTGTCCCTTAAGCTATGGCATATTGTTTGGGGTGCCAGTGGGTCGGTGCAGGCCTCTCTACGGAGCAGAGTTAATTTGTCACTTACTGACTTATTTGGGACTTGTCCTTGGCTAGAGGTTGTCCCTGCCTGCTCCACTTGATGGAGAGTAGTTTTAAGGTAGCCTGATCTCAGATCTGTTTGTGCCATATAGCCAACCCTTACGGCAACAACCATAGGAGCACAAACAGATCTGGGATCAGGCTAGATTTATGGGGATTGGACATAAATGCACTAAGTGTGTGGTTGTTTTTAATTTAGGGCCTATCAACTGAACTATAGTCTCTATTTGTTAGCTGGATAATAATGGAAACCAGTCATATATAATGTATATAATATTATTTACTAACTGAGAGTTTGTCATTTCAGTTGTCTGATACAGTGGTTATAAACACTCCTACAAAGTATTGGAATAGTCAGTAGTGTCTTGCAAATGTTTGCGTCCTCTTTCACCCTCCGTCCCGGTGAAAGTGAGGCAGAGGAGACTGGTTGTCCTGACTTGAGGATGTGTAGCGCCACCACGTGGCATCCCGAAGCCGAGCGAATAGGAAGTGGGCACACAACGTGGGCAGCACGTGGTTCGGTTGTGTGTGAACAAGTAGCCGCTGTGGAGCCAAGTGTGTGCTTCCACCCATAAAAGATGATGGCAGACGGATAGCAGAGAGTTGCAGGCGTCTGGTTGTGTGTCATCACTCTTTAAGTCTTGCATGGCATTGATTGATTTCACCTGTTAAGCTCCGCAAATGTAGCCGAGAGTGTCGGGTATGTGCAGTGCTTTAAAGCTTTGGCCATTTAGGGCCTTCCTCTGATTCTGACTTCAACTACAGTTGACTCCTAATATTATAGTGTATTTTCCATTCGTTAACTGTGCTAGTTCTCGGCACTGTTTATATGAGTAGCGTTTGTGAACCAGTTCTATTTAAGCAACCAGGGCATGTTTTATAGAACAAGATCCTTTGGTCCTTCGGTCGTATGATGAAAACGTTCTATGGAGTGCAGAACAAACTCAGTAGAACTTTTCACTCAAACACATCGCAGCAAAAGTTACCTAGCACACCGACAGCGAGTCCGAAGGTGTCTAGTGTCCTGATATCTCTCTATCTGTCTCTCAACTGTTGTCAATGTAAAATATTAATACACAGTTGCTAGAGGAATAGTATAAAAAGATAGCTGGATTTTTGATGAGGCCTATAAGTAGGTCAATGAGATGGCCCATATTACAGTAACTGATGGAGGGAGAGAGAGAGAGAGGCGAAAAGAAAGAGAGATAGGGAGAGATAGGGAGAGAGAGAGACAGAGGAGAGGGTGAGAGAGAGAGAGAGAGAGAGAGAGAGAGACAGAGAGAGACAGAGAGAGACAGAGAGAGAGGAGAGAGAGGGAGAGAGAGACAGAGAGAGACAGAGAGAGACAGAGAGAGAGAGAGAGAGAGAGAGAGAGAGAGAGAGAGAGAGAGAGAGAGAGAGAGAGAGAGAGAGAGAGAGAGAGAGAGAGAGAGAGAGGAGAGGGAAGAAACCTGTTAGAAAGAGATTAAGTGTGAAGAGCTCGCTAGCAGGAGATGTGTTCTGCCTGGTGACAGCTGGAACAGCTGCAGGCCAATCAGATCACTACGTTGGTTTGAGTGAGGAGGGTCTTCCTGCCCACACTGCCATCCCACTTGTGTTTCCATTGTATCTGAAGCAGTAGTTATTCACACACACAGGGATATACACACAGGGTTGTTGTCGTTCTGGTTCTGTGTCTACACAATATATCACCAACAAACAAAATAATTGGGTTTATGTGTGAGGTTAATTGTAAGGGAAAACTCTGTCCATAACACTCAGTGTCTGTTGTCACTCACACGCATGCACACACACACACACACACACACACACACACACACACACACACACACACACACACACACACACACACACACACTTAGTTCTGTTATGTTTTGGTGTCTTATTGTTCATTCAATGTCACATAGACTCCAGTAGCCTACTGACACAGAGCCAGAACTGCCCGACGACAACCCTTCATCCAACTGTTCCATGTGCACCTGTGGTCTAAGTTCCAGCCAATCACTGGGCAAAGATCCTATAAATAACACACACATACACTCCACCAGTTACACACACAGTTCTGAATGTGTTTATGTTTATGAGTGCTTTCCTGCAGGCACCTGTGTGTGAGCGAGCAGAGCTTAATTATTATTACATATGATTAAGATTACATTATTATTGCACAGTATACAAATTAAGTACCACCATAGTGGAGCCATATTTCCACATTGCATGGATAAAGTTTTCGGAATTCAAAAAGGTTGTTGAAATGAATGGGTATGGAAGCCTGCAGATGTGTCCCTTTCATAGCATCGCTCTGAAGAACCTTATTTGGTTTCAACTTGAACCTTTATTTTGAAACAGTGTACATAGGGTAAACAATAAGTCTTGCCATTCAGATACCATGGTTAGTGTGTTTTATGGTACAAAAAAAAAAGTGTTTGAAATGGACACTGTCTTTTAGGATACATAACATCAGCTGGTGCCAAGCTCCTCTGGGCACAAGGCATGACCAGGAATACACACAGAGCTGTGTGATTTTTCCTCCCTGTTCTTGAAAATGCCAGCTCAATGCTACCTCCATCATGGGCGTGACAGGCACGGTCCACTGCAGTGATTCATAACCTGAGGTCCTGGAACCCTCAGGTGGTGTGTGATAGGTTTGAAAGCTGGAGGAGGGTATTTGTCATATAGCTGTACTCAAGGGAGGTCTACAGGTTAAAGATTCGGCCATTTTGAATGCTACCTCTCTGAGCGATGTTCTATCGATACCTGTGGTCATTTCATGTTTTCATGTGTATCTGAGCTATTGATGTTCAAGAATGCAGAAATTTGGCCGGTATGACATAGCATTGGGATAAAGCCGCTCTCACTACACTGGAAGTTAATAGAAATAAAAAAAGGTCTATCATACATGTCAGACTTCAATACTGGCTGATGTCATAACGTGGGAGCCAATGATCATATCTTTGCGATATTCCTGCCTTGAGAAATGTGTTAATGTAATTTCACGGAGGGTCTAGCACGTCTCCTACTTGTCTGCCTCTTCAGTCCAGGGTGCATTGCCTGTTGCCGTTACACATTGATCTGTAGGTTGAACATGGTGAGATTGTAGACTCTTAAATTTATAGTGTAGTTTGTTTAGGTGATTTTACAGCTAAACTAGCGACTTCACATGCTGATATTGACTTTGGTATTATTGTGTGTAGCTACTTTTGCTAGCTAGCTACCTAGCTTTCAAGCCAGCCATTGTGCGTTTTGTAGTCGACTTGAGCTGCAACAGATTTCCACAACGATTTTCACATGTTGCTATCAATCTTATTTTAACGATAAAATGAAACATTTGTTCACAAAAAATATTGTTCTCACATATTAGTGTTATTTAACACGGTAAATTATAGGATTACTGGTTTGGGGTTTTTCCTTTAAGAACTACAGATGGGAGTTTGGGACTTGGGAGTTGTAGTCTTTCACGTGTGCGTTTGTTGTGCGGAGCTGGCCAGCGGCAGGCTTTGTGTCTGGTTTCCGTGGGTACCCTGTTGCTAGGCAAAGTTAAGCCCCTGACCAATGAACTCAAACCTCCAAGCTCCTGCTGTTCAGCAGCTGGCCTGGAGTCAGTGGGAGTCAGCAAAGTCACACACGCACAAACATGCATCCACCCACCCCCGCACACCCATGTGTTAAAGCATTTATACGCACACAATGTCACTTAATGTAACAATAATCTTCCAACTTTGTATTTTCACAGACACATTGATTTAATGAATGGATAAACTCTTGGACTTAATTTCCACTGTGGGCTAAACCACCAAAAGATACCAAAACACAGAAAAGCCATTGGTTTTCCTATAACTGACTTATTTAGTGCAGATGATTGATTCCCCTCAATGATAGTAACTTTATAAATGATCATGCTTGGGTATACAGTGCATTTGGAAAGTATTCAAACCTTTCCCACATTTTGTTACGTTACAGCCTAATTCTAAAATGGATTAAATTCATTGTTTTCCTCATCAATCTACACACAATACCTGATAATGACAAAGCAATAACAGGTTTTTAGACATTTTAGCAAATTTAGAAAAACAGAAATACGTTACTTACATAGGTATTCAGACCCTTAGCTATGAGACTCGATATTGAGCTCAGGTGCATCCTGTTTCCATTGATCATCCTTGATACGTTTCTACAACTTGATTGGAGTCCACCTGTGGTAAATTCAATTGATCGGACATGATTTGGAAAGGCACACACCTGTCTATATAAGATCCCACAGTTGACAGTGCATGTCAGAGCAAAAACCAAGCCATGAGGTAGAAGGAATTGTCCATAGAGCGCAGAGACAGGATTCCGTCGAAGCTCAGATCTGCAGCATTGAAGGTCCCCAAGAACACAGTGGCCTCCATCATCCTGAAATGGAAGAAGTTTGGAACCACCAAGATTTTCCCTAGATCTGACCACCCGGCCAAACTGAGCAATTGGGGGAGAAGGGCCTTGGTTAGGGAGGTGACCAAGAATCCAATGGTCACTCTGACAGGGCTCCAGAGTTCCTCTGTGGAGATGGAAGAACCTTCCAGAAGGACAACCATCTATGCAGCTCTCCACCAATCAGGCCTTTATGGTAGAGTGACCAGACAGAAGCCACTCCTCAGTAAAAGGTACATTTTAGCCCACTTGGAGTTTGCCAAAAGGCACCTAAAGACTCTCAGACCATGAGAAACAAGATTCTCTGGTCTGATGAAACCAATATTGAACGCCTGAATGCCAAGCGTCACGTCTGGAAGAAACCTGGCACCATCCCTACGATGAAGCATGGTGGTGGCAGCATCATGCTGTGGGGATGTTTTTCAGCATCAGGGACTGGGAGACTAGTCAGGACCGAGGCAGAGATGAACAGAGCAAAGTACAGAGAAATCCTTGAACACCTGCTCCAGAGTGCTCAGGGCCTCAGACTGGGGCGAAGGTTCACCTTCCAACAGGACAATGACCCTAAGCACACAGCCAAGACAACGCAGGAGTGGCTTCGGGACAAGTCTCAGAATGTCCTTAAGTGGCCTAGCCAGAGTCCGGACTTGAACCCGATCAAACATCTCTGGAGAGACCTGAAAATAGCTGTACAGCGACGTTCCCCATCCAACCTGACAGAGCTTGAGAGGAGCTGCAGAGAAGAATGGGAGAAACTCCCCAAATACAGGTGTGCCAAGCTAGTAGCGCCATACCCAAGAAGACTTGAGGCTGTAATTGCTACCAAAAGTGCTTCAACAAAGTACTGAGTAAAGGGTCTGAATACTTCTGTAAATGTGATATTTCAGTTTTACATTTTTAATACATTTGCTAATGTCTAATAACCAGTTTTTGCTTTGTCATTATGGAGTATTGCCATTTTAGAATAAGGCTGTGACGCAACAAAATGTGGAAAAAGTCAAGGGGTCTGAATACTTTCCGAATACACTGTAGGCCTAGAAAAATGAAGACATAAAAAACAACTCAGAGGCCCAACTAGACTACTTCCTGTTTTTGTCCACCTCATCATCTCTAAACTTCATTTAAACTTTCGCCGTGACATCTTCTGTTTGCTGGTGACCTTTTAAATAAAAACAGTACTTGAAATGAAGCTAAAGTCACCACCATCTGGCAGTAAGTAGTCAGAAATCAACTATACAGTCCTGTGACTGTTAAAAGCCCCGTCCTGCCACATGAACCAGACAATTCAGGCCAATCATCCGTGTTTGTAAAGTGGGATCGATGGTGGCTGGGGTGGGGGACTTCCATCGTGTCATCGTGTCTCTAGGGCTGGGAGCGCTGAGCTAACCGTGCCCAGGGTTAAATTCAAATCAATGGCTACCCACAGAGAGATTCTCTCGGCTGAGTGGCACTAATGTGGCTCTCATTGTTGGCACTTGCATCACTTGAGCCCTCACAAAGAGAATATTGCAAGCGGAAACACACATACACGTGCACAAACATACATCAAAGTAAACCTCTGTGTGCTATTTTTGGTTCAAGTTCTCGTGAAAGGGCAGACTTCCAGAGGTGAGGGAAGGACTGATGTATCGGTGATGTTTTAAGTTTTCTTATGCTCTTTATAGATTAATCTTTGTCACAGTAACTTTTACTACAACTGTTTGAATGAAAGATTGATAAATTTATTGTTTATAATATCTCGATCAATCATGTTGGATTTGAAAGCAATACATTTCAGCTTTATAGTGTTCAGTGAGGTTACATTTGCTTGTTTTTCCATCCATAATAAATTGTTTCTATGTAAAATGCTAAGATAGTTCTACATACCGTCATGCATTATGACACGAGCACCTGTACTATCAGATTCCAGATCAGTCGTCATGTATCATAACATAAGCGTTTCTCTCTCTCCCTCTCCCCCTCTCTCTCTCTCTCTCTCTCTCTCTCTCTCTCTCTCTCTCTCTCTCTCTCTCTCTCTCTCTCTCTCTCTCTCTCTCTCTCTCTCTCCCTCTCCCTCTCCCTCTCCCTCTCTCTCTCTCTCTCAGGACGGGCGAAGAGGTGGTGACTGAGGGGAAGCTCCTGCGCATGGGCTCCATGACAATGCCGCCCCCCCCGGAGCGCATGCCCGTGCCCCCCTATCTTGCTTGCGGGCCGGGCTTCGCCGTGCGCTCCCAGTCCTTACACTCGGTGGGCGGGGGCAGTAATGGCGGAGGGGAGGAGGAGGTGGGCAGCCCCACGTCCCGCAAGCAGCCCCCACCTAAACCCAGGAGGGACCCGGCTACCAAGCTGAGCATTTCCTCTGAGACAGTGGACCACAGCCCCACCTTGGTCTGCAGGGGCTGCAGGGCCAATCCGGACAGTTGTGATGGTAAGTATGGAACGGCACAGCTAGCTAAGAAAACAGAGCCTGTAATTCAACATAGTCAACATAGGCCTAGGATTCTAGTATGAAAAAATACTACCCATCGCATAAACACACACGACCATTATGCAACAACGAACAATTACGGAAAACACTGCTGCATACACATGCCACAAAGCTAAGAAAACCAACTACAATACAATACACGACTACGTCAATATTACGTAGAAACACTACACCACAATATGCTCTGGGTGGTGTATGTGTGACAACACTGTACAGCATTCCTGTCTGACTTTACATAACAACAACACAATTTGGCCCCACACTCCATTTGTCTGAAGCAGGCAATCTCCGAGGGCTAGGCTGTAAACGAATGACCGTCAGCTGCAGCGGAATTGAATGAGCCAAGCAGCCACACTTACAAGCCAGAGTGCAGTGAGGTTGAGTGTAGCAATGCGGATGGAACTCCATAACAAATCAAACAGTGGCTTCTAGTGAGTGAGGCTCTGCTTGGTCATTCAATCCCACCGCAGCTGACGGTCATGAATGACGTTTATGTAGGCCTACATGTACAGTATTGTCAGCCCAGTCTGCCAATGTTAGCCACTGTTATTGGATGGTGGATGTGCGTACAGACTTTATACTTTCTCCTCCCTACACGGACATGTTGCGGTGCAACAAGCCCGTTCTCCCCAAGGTGCCACCAACCTCCTGTGGATTTCAGTGCAAAGCAACCTGACTCTACTAACTCATCCAGGCTTGAGGAGGTTCTAAGGGTGCGTGCGAAGTGACCAGTCTCATTTTGGATTTGCTTTCGAAAGCTAACCGTTTGAAAAAATGCCTCCCCACAGCATGTGCGACCTATGGCATCTGCTCATCCGTTTTCTCCTTAAAGCCCACAAAAACCCAGTTTACATTTCGCAGGAGAATGTGCTCAGGGAACGGGTCACATCCGGAGGTTAGCCTACATCCACTTTGTGCATGAAAGCATGAATCCTCACCAGGTAGACTAAAGTGATCCGCTCTGCATCTGTTGTGAGGGAAAAGTGTCAGAGGTCACTGCAAGTCGTTGTCGCATGCAAGCAATCGGCAATTCACCTGAATTTAATTATAACAGCAGATCTCAAAGGAAAACAGACGAATGAAACGAATGATGGAAGCGGAACACACTGTAATAATACATGTAAGTGGAGACAAGGTCTAATCTAATCTGATCTAATCAGAAAGGATTTGTTTTCACTTGATTCACTATAAAAGCAGTAGTGTGGCCTTGTGGTTACTGGGATGGAAACTGATAGAGCATAAAAGCCTAAACTCAGTCACTGTTCAGCTGTAGACCTACAGTATATCATATAGCATGAAAAATAAAATACTTTGACAGATCAAAGTACAACTGCTAAGCAAGGAAACAACAAATGCTGCAAAAAAATGCTGAAATTAACAGACTATCAAGGTATTCTAGTCTTAAAGGGCTGTGAGAGACTTAAAGGGAATATAAGTCCGCATTTGACTGCGTTGCAGTTTGACGTGTGTGCCAATGTGATGGTTGGTTAGGGAGTTGCCCTGGCTGCCTCAGATTGGAGGGGATCACCGTGTGCACACAGATCTTCCTCTGCACCACGGCAACCATCCCACAGAAACAAGACCCCCCGTAGCCCGGCCAATCAGAACAGCGGCAGGCAGCGAGGGCCAATGAGGCGGCGGCAACGGTTGAGCTCTAAGGCGTCCCGGCCAATCGCTGTCGGAGTGTGGGGGTGTCCATCACAGAAAGAAGGGTTGTTGCGTGAGCCGGAGCTGGGGGGAGGGGCCAGTTGGAAGCAGAATTCATTCAGGAAGAGCGATTGACCTAGATTCCTTTTCCCCTAGGAGAGGGGGTGTGGGTAAACACATCCGCTACCGGGGGTTGGGGCGAGAGAGCGGGGGGGAAGGGAGGCGGGGGAGGATGATCTCATCTGTGCGTGAAACAGATCTCAAGATCCACCATGCAACCCAGTTAGCATAATGAAAATAATAACAGGCCACGCATCCGAGTGCGGAGACACAAATTACACTGACACAGCCACATCTACAATTGAAAATCACTCACACCGGACCACAGCTGACTGAGCTCAAATCTACTATTATCATCTCGTTATTCGGTTGAGATGAGAGAGCGGAAATAGTGCTGGGATATAAAAGCCCTGTTGAATTTACACACTTGTTTAATTACAGTGAGGGTGCAACCTGTGAGTTTATGTGCACTTGTGGAAGGACGACCATTTGCCTGTGTGTGTAATAGGGCGGGATTTAAGTTCAGAGAAATGAATGTGAATATGTTGAGGTTGGGTTGAGGTTATGAGTGTATATGATACATTTCAAAGGGATGAATGGTGTGTGGGTGGGTGGGTGTGTGGGTGTGTGGGTGGGTGTGTGGGTGGGTGTGTGGGTGGGTGGGTGTGTGGGTGGGTGTGTGGGTGGGTGGGTGTGTGGGTGGGTGGGTGTGTGGGTGTGTGGGTGGGTGTGTGGGTGTGTGGGTGTGTGGGTGGGTGTGTGTATGTGTGTCGTGATGGTGGTGGTGAGTCATAGAGAGGAGCGTGTGCCTGAACCATCTGGTGTCTGAATTATTAAAGGTGTAAAATCTGCAGTTTGAAGGAGACATGTTCCAGCTCTCATCTTCCACACCTCATCTACAGGAAAAAGGGACACTACACTGTTTGACCTAGAAATACACCTTCTCCCTGCGCTAAAATATACTATAACCAGAGCATATCTAGCCTAAAGGAACACCTGTCTCTATATGGCTGTGATATACAACATCCAAATGGATTCACTGCAATGCTACGTCATACCAGCCTGAAAAAACCCAAACAGTTTGACCCAGATACACTTAACTACTACACTACCGTATATCTGACCTAAAAACACACATGGTTGAACTGTCTCTATATGTAGTGATATATCAAATATATGATATACAGTATATTAGCTGAATAGATTAGCTGAATCTATAGATATATATAGTAAATGCATTTTATTCAGCTATTGCCACTTACATCTGACCCAAAGACAAGTAACACGTAATAATACAGTATCACATAATAATACAGTAACACGTAACAGTAACACGTAATAGTAACACGTAATAGTAACAAGTAATAGTAACAAGTAATAATACAGTAACACGTAATAATACAGTAAAACGTAATAACACAGTAAAACGTAATCACACAGTATTACGTAATAATACAGTAACATGTAATATTAACGCGTAATAGTAACAAGTAATAATACAGTATCACGTAATAATACAGTAAAACATAATAACACAGTAACACGTAATAATACAGTAACATATAATAATACAGTAACATGTAATAATACAGTAAAACGTAATAACACAGTAAACGACACAGTAACACGTAATAACACAGTAACACGTAATAAGAAAGTACACCGTAATAATACAGTAAAACATAGTAACACAGTAACACGTAATAATACAGTACGGGTAACTATGATTTGATTTGACCCAAAGACATGTAACACGTAATAACACAGTAACGGTTAACTATGATTTAACGGTTAACTATGATTTGGCTTACACGTTTTGTTAATCTGCTCCTTTAGCGCCACAAGGCTGCGGCGAAGACTGCAAGAGGGTCCCTCCCCCCAAACCCAGGAGGAACCCCAACACACAGCTGAGCACCTCCTTTGATGATTCCTACATCAGGAAGCACAGAGGCTCCAAGGGTCAGTCGCCCTCTGCTGAGTGCGAGCGTAACCCCACGCCGCCGAGCGACGAGAGTCCCAGCCACCACTCTGACTCGGATGAGCCTGTCTACATCGAGATGGGCGCCAGTGTTGGGAGCAGGGGGCAAACAGAGGCGCCCAAGAGTGAGGACGAGGAACCGGACGAGTCGGTGTATGAGGAGATGAAGTACCCACTCCTGGATGATATGGACTACCGCTGGGACCCCCCAGGATGCCGCTCCGCCTGCCCCACCCCGGCGCCACTGGACCCTGAGCCCCCCAGCCGCTGCTCCACCCCGCGCAACATCCCCCTCTGCGACATACCCGCGCCCTTCCCCAACCTGCTCACCCACCGGCCGCCCCTCCTGGTGTTCCCCCCGGCGCCGGCCCAGTGCTCGCCAAACTCGGATGAGTCCCCGCTCACCCCTCTGGACGCACTGACCAAACTACCCATGATGGACAACCCCGGCGCCTACAGCAAGTCGCCGACCTCCTCCTCCGAGCCCCCCTTGGTGCACCTACGCCGGGAGCTGACCGCCACGCCCACCCTGACCGTGTCGGGTCGCTCGTCGGCCCCGCCCTTGCCCTGTACCCTCTACAAGTCCTCGGCCTCCTCAGCCCACGGCTATCAGCGCAGCCACTCAGCCTGCCCTTCGCCCGTCAGCATGGGCCGCTGCCTAACGCCTCTCAGCCTGATGCGTGCGCCACCCTTCGACGCCCCCACTCCCTTCCCAGGCGGCCTGCCACGCAGCGCCTCTGCGACGCCCCACGGAAAGGGCTCGCCCCCACAGGACTGCGTTGCCGGGGGCAGGCTGCATGGGTCGATGCAGAACGTGTCCACGGGACGCTCGCGCACACCGACCAGCCCCCTGGACGAGCTGACCAACCTGTTCACCGCCGGCAGGAACATGATGAAGAAGAACGCCAGCGGGAGGAAGTCCAAGGAGCCCGGGGAGAGTGAGTGTCAATCATTCAGTCAATCAGTCAATCAATGCATCACATGATCTATTTGTCAATCTAGTTACAGAATCAGTCAATATCAACATAGAACAGTCTGACCCAAACTGACTGCCGTGCCATAACCAACACAGTGTAACATTGGCACGTTGCTGACACGTTGTTGACACGTTGGTGCACAAACTACAGCAACGTTTTTGTTGTGAAATTAATTATTAGTGGTCTCATCAGTGTCGTGTCAATATAAACCCCTTTTCATCTGGTAAAACAACTTCCAATCCCGCTAAATTAGGATATGTTGCTGCTGATTGCATGCCGTGGGTGTTTGCCGTGGGTGTTTGCCGTGGGTGTTTGCCGTGGGTGTTTGCAAGCATTTCCTTCGTGAGCCCGTTAAATCTATGCCCACCAAACGTAGACTGATACAGTTCATTTGATTTAATCTGGCCAGATTAGGGAATAAAGCGGCCGGCATGCCTCTCAAACCCTGCAGTGGCATTAAACCACCGCACAGCATTACTCTTAAATATGTAAACATGTTTAAACACAGGAGGCCAACGCGTCCAGTGCAGGACGGTGCCAAAATTACAAGAATGTTGAATCCAGATAGGTACCCAACGCCGGAGATTCACACGTTTCTCTAAGAGTTCCGTACTATGTTTTCCGTATTCATACTATGCCGACCATCCTGTGATCTGTATATTCAATCATGAATTAATGTCTAATTTGTATTAATTTCTCCCAATTAACGACCCCTGTTGAGACATGGCCTGATACTTAAAATATGAATTTGTGTTTGAAACCACATAGGCTATGTATTGTAAATTGTAAAGCAGTAAATAGTTTTGTAGGTATTCAGGACTTGGACATGTTTGTGCTCCTTAGTTATGGTCACGAGAGCATTGAAGTGTGTTATTGGGTTTTAATCCGATTGGCTGATGATTTGGAACTAGCATAGCAACTAACTCCAGGGGGGAATTCCCACTGGTTCAGTGCATTTTAACCCATATAGGGCTATACATCAAAACTTATTGGGCACGTGTCAATCTACACTCAACTCCGAGAGCTTCATAGCAACCACCAATTCCAACCCAGTCATAGCAACAGAAGAAGGAGCCTCTCTTATTTGTACAATCCCTCCCTGTGGGGAAGTGGGCCAATCGCAGCGCAGCTCACGCCAGCTTCCAACTGATCCTGTGCAGCAGCAGCAGCAGGCTTCCTGAGAGACAACCACCTGATCAGAGGGTTCTATTCCTCTGTTGGCCCAATCAGCTAGTAAAGATTGAACCAATCAGGGAAACAGCTTCACAGTCATCAATAAGGAGAGAGAAAAAAGCCCCCCATCTATGACAGTCGCTGACTTCCTGGAATTGTAACAACCACAATCTTCTTTGACTGTAGGAAATCCTGTTTGGTGGATCTGGCAAATATTTGCATCTCGCCTTTTATGCAAATTCTGCGTATTTCTTAGCTTTAATTGGCCTGTGAAATATTTTGTTGGCTCTGTCCTCTTCGTGCATATGCAGTAATGTCTTATTGATGCACAGTTCTGTTGTAATTTAGCCCAATCAAGAGAGATCACAAGAGAGAGAGAACATTACAATTGTCATGTAGGCCCTACTGCATTGTTTAATAAATATTTTACCAAAATATGACAGATTAAAAGAGAAAATAAATGTGTGAAATAAGAATGCATTGAAAGTGGTTGAGCCTTTTCCTACCCATTCATAATAGTCTATGCAATTGACATCCAGGATGTCTCCACGACATCTGTCAAATGAAACAACAGCATTTCCCAGTAATTCAGGCAAAATGACCTCATCTGGTTCACAGCTCCCACAGCGCATGGGGACACCTAGCGGCCGTATAACGTTAGTGCAGTGCTTTAATAATAAGGGCAGTGTGGAAGTAACAGAATATACTACTAACTAATTGGTAGGGACGTGCAGGAACTTGGCATTTTAAGGTATTGACTGTGTTTATCCTAGAAAATAACCGGAGATTTCACCAGGCCTAACTAATAACTAGGGACTTGGTATTTTACAGTCTGACTGTGTTTATCCTCTCTTACAGCCGAATCCAAGAGTAAACCTAACAGCGAGTCCAGACGTGACGGCAAGGAGTCCAAACGGGAGAGAAAAGAACGTAGCAAAGAGTCTTCTTCTCACAGACGCGACACCAAGGACCGGGGCTGTAGCAGTGTGGAGCCCTTGCCTGTGAAACGAGACAGCAGAGACAGGGGCTGTAGCAGTGTGGAGCCCTTGCCTGTGAAACGAGACAGCAGAGACAGGGGCTGTAGCAGTGTGGAGCCCTTGCCTGTGAAACGAGACAGCAGAGACAGGGGCTGTAGCAGTGTGGAGCCCTTGCCTATGACAAGAGACAGTAAAGATAGGGCTTGCACTAGTATTGAGCCCCCGCCTGTCAGACGGGACAGCAAAGACAGGGGTTGCAATAACATAGAACTGATGCCTAGGCGCAATAGCAAAGACAGAAGTGTCCACGGCATGGAGCCTTTACCACGGCAGGACAGTAAAGACTCTCCCCGGAATGGTGTGGAGTCCATACATGACAGCAAAGAAAGGCTCAACCACCAGAACCCACCGGAACTTCTACCCAGGCAAGATAGCAAAGACCGAACCAGGAACGAAATGGATTTGAGACATGACAGCAAAGAACGAATGGATCAGCCACCAGATCTCCTACCCAGACAAAATTGCAAAGATTCACCCAGAAATGGCCTTGAGTGCAGACCTAATAGCAAAGACCGAGACCGGGCGAGCTACGGCATGGAGTCTAGACAAGAGGGCAAAGAACGAGGTTACAATGGAATGGAGCCCTTCCCCCGACAGGACATCAAAGAGTCAGCCAGAAATGGCCTTGAAGCCAGGCGTGACAGCAAGGACAGAAACTGCAATGGCTTAGAGCTGCCCCCCCGGCGCGACAGCTACGGCAAGAGTGCCAACGGGGTAGATCCTAGGCGCGACAAAGACCGGCAGGGTTACAGCTCAGACGTCTTGGCCAGGCGGGATAGCAGAGATAGGGGGACCTACAGCGTTGAGCAATCAAAAGCACAAGAGAGGAGCTGTGTATCAGGGCAACAGTCATCGACGGCCACACCAACTCCACCAACTCAGCATGGAAGACTTGCTGGCAGTCCGCCACTGATGTTGGGAACTGGCAATACAGGTGAGGGAGGATAGCCTAATTAGCCTAATTTGGGGCGGCAGGTAGCCTAGTGGTTGGAGCGTTGGGCCCGTAACTGAAAGGTTGCAGGATCAAATCCCCGAGTTGACAAGGTATAAATCTGTCGTTCTGCTCCTGAACAAGGCAGTTAACCCACTGTTCCTAGGCCGTCATTTTAAATAAGAATTTGTTCTTAACTGACTTGCCTAGTAAAATAAAGGTTAAAAAAAATAATAATTTGAAATTGCACGTACAGCTCAACCCAACATGTGGCAAATTATTTACACGCACTAAACATGTCCTCATCATGCACAATAATCTGCTAAGTTTAGAGAGATGCTATACTGTTAATTGCAATAACATGCAAGTAGCGTATCCATAATCAAACAATTTGAACATTCTCTGACTGGGTTGGATGGGTAACTAAGATGTACATACAAGGTAGTCAGGTTATTATTGATAAGTTATTGGCATAAAATAAACTTGCTAAAGTAAACTATATACAGTACATTACTGACCCACTGTCAAAGTTGTGATGACTGTGTATCCTGCTGAGGTAACCTTGCGGTTAGAGCGTTGGGCCAGTAACCTTGTTTGAATACTTGAGGTGAGAAATCTGTCAATGTGCCCTTGAGCAAGGCCCTTAACCCGATTTTGCTCCAGAGCCTCCGTACTACTATGGCTGACCCGGTAGAACAGGGGTGTCAAAGTCATTCCACGGAGGGCCAAGTGTCTGCAGGTTTTCAGTTAAGACCTAGACAACCAGTTAAGGGGAGTTCCTTACTAATTAGTGACTTTAATAAAACATATTTTGAGTGCGCTTGTTAGCTAGCTCGCTAAGCTATTTTAGTCAGCACCTTGGCTGTCAGTTGAAGACATTGAATTCATTATTAGGATATTTCATACTTATCAGTAAAAATTTCACTTTTCACATGAAATACGCAACTTACCAACTGTGCTCATTAAGTTACATTCTCAAACTCAAGAAATGTGATTTTCTCTGGTTTTGGCGGGAATACTTAGATAATCACATTGCGTGCGCCCTTTACCAGGTGCAGGTGCCATTTGAAACACACTGTAGCCGAAATAGCTAGTAGCCTAGGCTACACAACATACAGTTCAATGGGATTCCAAGTGTTATCTTATAGACAAGACAGAAAACATGGTGAGAGAACTACTAAGTAGCCTACACTATTTATTCTGGTACTGAAACATGGTAATGTACATCAATTAGTGTGGCGGTGATTGGTAAGGGTGGGAGATTGTGTTTAGGCTTACAACGGTGTAATGCTTCACCATAACATTTTGTTGCATGTAAACCATTAAAAGTGGTGAGCTAAAGTAATTAATTTAAATGCATTTTTCCCTTTTTATAGAGCTGAAACCAGCCCTTCCGAAGTATGGCCGCTCCTCCTCCGCCCCAGTTACACCCTCTCCCTTGGGGACCCCACAGAGGCAGGCACCAGAGGCACAGGTAATTCAATGAGACCTGGATCAATATCTATTTGTTTTCTTTCATTCTTGAGATGTGCTTGGTTTACTTTCCCTGGTTGCCTACTGCACTTCTCCACTTTTCCCCAGGTACCCCAGATGCCGTGGATGTGTGGGGACAGCACCATGCTGGAGCAGATCGAGAGGAAACGCACCCTGTGCATGGAGATCCGCTCCAGACAACGGCCCCCAGACAGGAACCTGTGCAAGCAGAAGAACAACGGGCCCAAAAAGATCCAGCCGCCCCCCTACCCCACACAAACCACGGTGTTCTGGGACACAGCCATCTGACTATAACCAATGATGAACTATAACCCACTTGGCCCCGTGCCCAACCCCCATCTAGACTTTGTGACTACTCATTGTCATCACAGGGGTCAGGGGGCAGCCAACAAGAGCAGGGAGGGGATCACTGATGTCAAAGGACAATGGTGGTTACCATAGCAATAATTCACCTTGTTCAGGTTGTGATTTCTCATCATCACTGGTGATATTTGATATTTTTCTATTTCAAGTGACTCCATGTAATATACTTAGTATGAATAGATATTTTCTAAACAAAAATGGTTAAAGCAGCAAAAACTATGTAGCTTTTTATGTTTTAGTTTTTTGGTATTTCACAATTTAAAGCATTATCTATCACGCATAGATCCCTCTTTTGGATGAAGGATATTCTGACTGTCAACACACTGCCACTGTTATAGGTTGAAGAGTTCAGTTGACATAGGTTTCTATCAGAGCCATGTATTTAGATCTAAATACATGGCTCTGGTTGCCATTAGCCCTCGGGCCAATTTGTTCTAGAATGTACAATACTTAGTCCTAGAACAGGTCAGGAATCTTGTGCTTCAGTTTGTAAGTCTACAAGCTGTGTAGTCAGTCAGAGCCTTTGACGAGGATTTATTTGTTATGAGATGGGTTGGCTAGCATGTACATAGTACACAACACTGAAATAGAATGGAGGATGGGTCAGGGGACAAACCTGTTATCTCAAACCAGCCAAAGCCTGCTGGGGTAAAATTGTGGGTGAGGTTGCACTTTGCAAGGGTTGGTTGTCTAATATGGGTCGGTGGAAATAGCTGACACAGGTCAGCTCAACTACTCTGCCTGGACATTGAGGGCATCCTTCCACAAAGTAGAAACTGTACTCAATTCACACCCACAACCAGCCGGAAACAATCAATGCCTGAGCTTTTAGACAAAAACTTAATCTTACTGCAGAATATGTGTATATTATGCACTTGCTTGAGAAATAACTTTGGAAAAATATGCGTATATATTTTTGGGGTAAAATGTAGAGTTAGTAGAGCTGTGCCATGTAATACGTTATCACTAGTTGGCTGGGTGATGATTGGCTGTCTGTGACATGCCGTCATCCGTGACTGGCTGTCTGTGACACATTATCCCCCGTGATTGGCTGCTTGGCAGCATCCATTTTAGGGATCAGATGATAAGGACCTATAGTGCGGCCACAGCTCTGCCCAAGTATAACGACATGGGCTGCACAAGGGCCTACAGATCAAGGCTTTGTAAAGTAAAGATGAATAAGGAAATACTGCACTACCCATCAACCTCCATCACACTCAATTAGGCTGGATCCATGTCCCACTACCCATCATCCTCCATCACACTCAATTAGGCTGGATCCATGTCCCACTACCCATCATCCTCCATCACACTCAATTAGGCTGGATCCATGTCCCACTACCCATCATCCTCCCTCACACTCAATTAGGCTGGATCCATGTCCCACTACCCATCATCCTCCTACATCATCTAAAGAGGACGTAAGAAATGCAATGTCTGCATTGCCAAACTGTTTTAGATGTACCCCTCCCTCCCCCTCCTATTCCTGTCCTCCATAGACCAGCATGCACCTGCATGGGCAATAGGGGTGTGACTGAAGTCCTGGGTGACTCAGCAGTTGCCTCTAACTGCTGTTACAGGGCCAGATTTCTTAATGGTCTCCTGGGTTAAGGTTAGAATGTGGGTAATCTGATCCCAGATCTGTGTTGGGGGATGCTCCTACATCAAGAGATACATCCCTTAGAGGTGGTTTAAAATGCAGTGTACTGTAGTGATGTTGGGCATTAACATGGGTGAGAGACCAATAAACGACTAGAATTCATTGGCAGACATGAGCAGCAGTCCAATAGGAATGGAGGAAAGGGAACCTAGGAGTAGCATGAACAACATAACTGGTTAAGCCAGTGCAGTACCCCTTCCATTGAGAAATCAACACGGAGGTCCCACCGAGTCCTTTATACCTGTATGTGTGTGTGAGTGTGTGTTAGTGTGTGCCAAACTACACTGTATGCAGGTCAACTCTGAAATGATTGTTTAAAACATGAACTTTTCTGCCCCATGCGGTTGGTCGGCGCAGGTCAGAAAGGTATATCGATGTACAATCTCTTTAGTGTGTGTATAAAAAATGTGCACTGTGAAGGGTAGAGAGCACAGCACTGTGAAGGGTAGAGAGAGCAGAGCACTGTGAAGGGTAGAGAGAGCAGCACTGTGAAGGGTAGAGAGCACAGCACTGTGAAGGGTAGAGAGCACAGCACTGTGAAGGGTAGAGAGCACAGCACTGTGAAGGGTAGAGAGCACAGCACTGTGAAGGGTAGAGAGAGCAGCACTGTGAAGGGTAGAGAGCACAGCACTGTGAAGGGTAGAGAGCACAGCACTGTGAAGGGTAGAGAGCACAGCACTGTGAAGGGTAGAGAGCACAGCACTGTCAGAGTCATCTGTCTTATTTCTAAAAACTAAAAGAAGAAAAAAAAAATATTTGAGAAAAATAAGAACTGTATGCTGATTGTCACATGGGTTCTGTTGTCCAGAGAAATAAATATGAACTTAAACCCGCTGTGGAAGAGCTCGGACTCCTGATTCACTTGGATAGTAGCCCACATTGTAGTTGTCACGATGGATATGACAGAGTCAGGCACAGGAGAGGATGATTACAGAACGAACAGCTTTATTATCAGACTCGAAAATAAGTCTCAGAGATAAATGTCGAATGCGAGATACACAAACATTTACATGGGTAATACAAACACCCCGAGTGCACGGGAAGACTTCCCTTAAACAGAACACGGGGATTAAACCCGGAGAATAATGAGAACACGAGCCAACTGACCCACAGACAGGAAAACAATCACACACAAGGACATGGGGAGCAGAGGTAGATATAACTATATTGATGACGGGATTGATTCCAGGTGTGTGAGTGACAAGACAAAACCAATGGAAAATGAAAGAGGGAACGGCAGTAGCTAGAAGGGAGGGCAGCCTCGGAGAGAGTCGTGACAGTAGTACTCAAAGGTATCTTGGTCGAGTTAATGGAAAAGTTCCCTGTAAATGACAACACGATTCAAAGGGAAACTTTTAAAGAATAATTACAAACAAGGCATAGCACAATTTGATAGCAAATTCAAAAACATAAGAGCACCAATGTTATCAGCACCAACAAATACAAAGGATATTTACACTGACAAGGCAACAATATAAAACTATTTCATTTGTCATTTCATCTAAAAACAGGTATAAGCTGTAACACAGTTATGATGTACGAAAAAATGGGACCAGTGCATTTGAAGCTGTATCAGCAGTAGTGTAAATGATACATTATAACATTATGGCATGGGTATTGATACAACAATATAATATTATTGGTTATTTAAACTACACATGTTAAGGCATACTGTGTCTTTTAGCTTGCAGACTTTGTGGGAATGAATAGCTGGTTTTTACACTGTTGAGCACTCTCTGAGAAAGCCAGTGAATTCACATTACTCCTTTCCCAGTGTCCGCTTTCACTTCCTGGTCTGGGAGGTGCTCAATGCGGGTTGGTTAGTGCTTAACCATTGTGCTTATGGCCTGGCCAATGCCCACAATTAAGAGGTTAGTTAAAAGGATTACTCAGCGAAATGACATAACCTTCCACACTTTATATATTTGTTTCCTTACCTTGAAAGCAGTCTATCGACAAGGATAGGCTGCAATCCACAATATGGTTTTGTTGAATTAGCCTCTATGGTCAAACGGTAGATGATGGTGGTAGCCCTGACGAGTTGGCAAATGTTTAAGGCCCTACAGTGGAAAGCCGACAAGGCTAGCATAGCATTGGGAAAAAACATAATAGGAGTGATGTATAGGGTTCGGGGAAGTTTGGTAATCATATTATGAGGTAACTTGACTTATGGTTGAAATAGGAGGCGACGTGGCCTGGAGTGATTTAGCGGTCTATGCTGCTGCCTCCGATGTACGATGTATGGTTGCCGGCATGTGTTCAAATCCGGCACTCTCTCTCTCCTATCTTTCACCTCTATCTCTCTCAATCCAATAAACATACAAAATACCTAAAAAAATTAAGAAAATCAAAAGCTGGTGATTGGTGGCACACTGTAAGGCTAGGGTAACGCGGGTCAGCCAGAAGCTGTAAACATTGGCGAAGTATTGGCACTCTGGACGCCTGCGCCAGAGTGAGGGAGAAAGGAGAGGATAGTGTGAGAAATACACAGGCATATACACACACTCCTACTGTATATAGATGAAGCACACACAAACATACATTAAAACATCAGCACAGTAGTTGTGTATCAGGGTTGGGGTCCTTTTTAATTCAGCCAATTCAGAAGGTAAACTGAAATCCCAAATCCAACTTCCAAAAGTTGAACTCAACTCTAATGTGAATATATTGAAAGACCAGACACAATGTAGAGTCACTATCCTGTCTCTCTCTCACACACACACAAACACACACACACACACACACACGCAACAGCTGACCACGGTCACCCTGAGGACTCGGAGGAGCTGTGGGGAGGGAGAGAGATGAGTTGAGTTTGGTACATGTGTTTACACCGAAGGACTAATATACATGTGAGATGAGAGGTTAGTATACTGCATTATGTTGAGATCCACAGTGAGACGTTTTGGGATATTGGCGGGAACTGGAACACGCTGTTGTACACGTCGATCCAGAGCATCCCAAACATGCTCAATAGGTGACATGTCTGGTGAGTATGCAGGCCATGGAAGAACTGGGACATTTTCAGCTTCCAAGGATTGTGTACAGATCCTTCTGACATGGGGCCGTGCATTATTAGGCTGAAACATGAGGTGATGGCGGCGGATGAATGGCACGACAATGGGTCTCAGGATCTCGTCACGGTATCTCTGTGCATTCAAATAGGTTTTGCTGTCCGTAGCTTATGCCTGCCCATAACATATCCCCACCACCACCATGGGACACTCTGTTCACAATGTTTTAATCAGAAAACCGCTCGCCTACACGACGCTGTCTGCGGTTGTGATTCAATTCTAAGTAAGTCACAGCCTATAAACACAATTTATAGACTATAATTATTTAATACAACAAAGTGTTGTTTAGATGCTGAGCACTTTATGTCCCTACCAGCCTAGTGTCGCACTTGCAAATGCTTCACAATGTATTTCTTTGTAGGCTATAGCCTTGAAATAATTGAAATAATATAGCCGAAATAATTAATTGTATTCCCTTCTTAGGCTCCCTGTCTGGCTCCTGACCTATTTAGAGTGTTTATATGGTGTTTCATATGACCTGTAGCCTATTTGAAATGATTATTTAAATAATTTTCATTCAAATCATATGGTTTCGTTTCATCACTTCAAAACCAAATGGTAGGTCCAGGTGGTCACACAAACAGATGGGTGTTGGTTAAATAGTGATTTTAATGAATGGAGCGAGATGTGCTCCATGAGTGATGAGCTGGATTTCTGACTGCTCAACTCCGCTCACATACTCTGCTACACACTCACTCACTGACAAACAGATACAGACAGACAGACGCACATACACACCTGGAGGTCCATGAATGCATTCGTATCCTGAGTCTCCGTTGGGTTAATTAAAGACTAGTTGATTCGAATCAGGTGACGTTCTTCTGTGCACTCTTCACCTGAACCGACAGGGCGTACTGGGGGTCCTGAGTGACATCACACATTCAATCAACCACACAGGAGTTATACAGTAGCTAACGTCAGGCTAACAACCCAACCACTCTAAAAAGCAATTCCATGCATATATATATCTACTGTATGACGTTAAGGAAAATCACACACCTTTTTTACTACATTACGATGCATGGTGACCTCTTACATAGAGTATGGCATATCAATCACGCAATGACAATTTCTTGAAAATAACATTTCCACTAATAAATTGTTGCTGTGCATCTGTACTGTTACATTCAGTATGTGTATCCACATACAGTACCTTGGTAGCCTGGAGGGCCCATTAGACATTGAGGTCCAGGATAAGTAGTTGGTCCTGGTGGGCCCCACACATCCGGTCCTGAGACAGTGAGAGGAGGCAAGGACTACTGGTACCTGCTTCAATTAGTCACATACGTTAGCTGTATTTTGTAATAATATACAGCATTTTTATTCAGAGACAGCTATTCAGAGACAGGTATACAGAGACAGGTATTCAGAGACAGGTACACAGAGACAGGTATTCAGAGACAGGTATACAGAGACAGGTAAACAGAGACAGGTATTCAGAGACAGGTATACAGAGACAGGTATACAGAGACAGGTATTCAGAGACAGGTATACAGAGACAGGTATACAGAGACAGGTATCCAGAGACAGGTATACAGAGACAGGTATTCAGAGACAGGTATTCAGAGACAGGTATTCAGAGACAGGTATTCACCTCTTACTCCCTTCTCTCCATTCTGACCTCTTAGCCCGTCCAGATCATACAGACCTGGGGGTCCCATGGGCCCTGTGAAGATAAGTCAATCCTATTTACACTGGGGGCCAAAAGTTTGGAATATTTATTTGCACTATTTTTTACATTGTAGAATAAAAGTGAAGACATCAAAACTATGACATAACACATATGGAATCATGTAGTAACCATAAACGTGTTAGAGATTCTTCAAATAGCCACCTTTTGCCTCGATGACAGCTTTGCACACTCATGGTATTCACTTCACCAGCTTCATGAGGACCGCCACAGGAATGGAAGACCCAGAGTTACCTCTGCTGCAGAGGATAAGTTCATTACAGTTACCAGCCTCAGATTGCAGGAAAAATACGTTCTTCACAGAGTTCAAGTAACAGACACATCTCGACATCAACTGTTCAGAGGAGACTGTGTGAATCAGGTCTTCATGGTCGAATTGCTGCAAAGAAACCACTACTAAAGGACACCAATAAGAAGAAGAGACTTGCTTGAGCCAAGAAACACGAGCAATGGACATTAGACTGGTGGAAATTCGTCCTTTGGTCTGGAGTCCAAATTCCAACCTCAACCAAATTTAGATGGTTTGGGATGAGTCGGACCGCAGTGAAGGAAAAGCAGCCAACAAGTGCTCATAATATGTGGGAACTCCTTCAAGACTGAAGGAAAAGCATCCAGGTGAAGCTGGTTGGGAGAATGCCAAGAGTGTGCAAAGCTGTCATCAAGGCAAAGGGTGGCTATTTGAAGAATCTCAAATATAAAATATATTTTGATTTGTTAAACACTTGTTTTTTACTACATGATTCCATATGTGTTATGTCATAGTTGTCTTCACTTTTATTCTACAATGTAAAACATTTTGCAAATAAAGAAAAACCCTTGAATGAGTAATATTCCAAACTTTTGGCCCCCCAGTGTACATCAAAACCATGCCAGGGTCTGTATGATGTTGTATGATGTTGTTGTTTGTATGTGCATGTTTTGTATTGTTTATAAAAGATAAAAACATATCAGGGTCAACTGCACAAATGTATACTGGTACAGAAGACAAAAGAGATAGAGGTTACAATGTAATGTGTAAGTTACTAGTTGGTACGTAGGTTGGGTCTTAGTACCTGTGGGACCGGCCGCTCCAGGACTACCCTTGCGGCCTTGACCTCCGAGAGGTCCTCCGGGAGGAAATAAGAAGTAACTCTAGAATCCTTGAACCAGGACTGCCAGAATTGTGCAACCCTAGGACCAATCTCACCTGCTCACACCATCTAGAAGTGTGAATCATTCCTTAACACAAACTTCACATTTGGTAGTGAACACATACATTTTGGATCTAGATACTGGAGGATCTAGATACTATACAGCTGGAGGATCTAGATACTATACAGCTGGAGGATCTAGATACTATACAGCTGGAGGATCTAGATACTATACAGCTGGAGGATCTAGATACTATACAGCTGGAGGATCTAGATACTATACAGCTGGAGGATCTAGATACTATACAGCTGGAGGTGGCAGCCAGAAATACCGGGCAAAAACAGAGAGGACCAGTCTTCATCCACTTTGTCAGGAGTGGGGGGAAAGAATAAGGCTCTGAGAGTGGCTTACTGGGAACAGCAGCATTCTGGGAAGAGCAGTCGACTAGGAACAGCAGCATTCTGGGAACAGCAGTCGACTGGGAACAGCAGTCGACTAGGAACAGCAGCGGACTAGGAACAAACTGGGAACAGCAGCAGACTGGGAACAAACTGGGAACAGCAGCAGACTAGGAACAAACTGGGAACAGCAGCGGACTAGGAACAAACTGGGAACACCAGCGGACTAGGAACAAACTGGGAACACCAGCGGACTAGGAACAAACTGGGAACAGCAGCTCACTGGGAACAGCAGCAGACTGGTAACAAACTGGGAACAGCAGCAGACTGGGAACAAACTGGGAACAGCAGCAGACTAGGAACAAACTGGGAACAGCAGCTCACTGGGAACAGCAGCAGACTGGTAACAAACTGGGAACAGCAGCAGACTGGGAACAAACTGGGAACAGCAGCAGACTAGGAACAAACTGGGAACAGCAGCTCACTGGGAACAGCAGCAGACTGGTAACAAACTGGGAACAGCAGCAGACTGGGAACAAACTGGGAACAGCAGCAGACTAGGAACAAACTGGGAACAGCAGCTCACTGGGAACAGCAGCAGACTGGTAACAAACTGGGAACAGCAGCAGACTGGGAACAAACTGGGAACAGCAGCAGACTAGGAACAAACTGGGAACAGCAGCAGACTAGGAACAAACTGGGAACAGCAGCAGACTAGGAACAAACTGGGAACAGCAGCAGACTAGGAACAAACTGGGAACAGCAGCAGACTAGGAACAAACTGGGAACAGCAGCAGACTAGGAACAAACTGGGAACAGCAGCAGACTAGGAACAAACTGGGAACAGCAGCAGACTAGGAACAAACTGGGAACACCAGCGGACTAGGAACAAACTGGGAACAGCAGCAGACTAGGAACAAACTGGGAACAGCAGCAGACTAGGAACAAACTGGGAACAGCAGCAGACTAGGAACAAACTGGGAACAGCAGCAGACTAGGAACAAACTGGGAACAGCAGCAGACTAGGAACAAACTGGGAACAGCAGCAGACTAGGAACAAACTGGGAACAGCAGCAGACTAGGAACAAACTGGGAACAGCAGCAGACTGGGAACAAACTGGGAACAGCAGCAGACTGGGAACAAACTGGGAACAGCAGCAGACTAGGAACAAACTGGGAACAGCAGCTCACTGGGAACAGCAGCAGACTGGTAACAAACTGGGAACAGCAGCAGACTGGGAACAAACTGGGAACAGCAGCAGACTAGGAACAAACTGGGAACAGCAGCTCACTGGGAACAGCAGCAGACTGGTAACAAACTGGGAACAGCAGCAGACTGGGAACAAACTGGGAACAGCAGCAGACTAGGAACAAACTGGGAACAGCAGCTCACTGGGAACAGCAGCAGACTGGTAACAAACTGGGAACAGCAGCAGACTGGGAACAAACTGGGAACAGCAGCAGACTAGGAACAAACTGGGAACAGCAGCAGACTAGGAACAAACTGGGAACAGCAGCAGACTAGGAACAAACTGGGAACAGCAGCAGACTAGGAACAAACTGGGAACAGCAGCAGACTAGGAACAAACTGGGAACAGCAGCAGACTAGGAACAAACTGGGAACAGCAGCAGACTAGGAACAAACTGGGAACAGCAGCAGACTAGGAACAAACTGGGAACACCAGCGGACTAGGAACAAACTGGGAACAGCAGCAGACTAGGAACAAACTGGGAACAGCAGCAGACTAGGAACAAACTGGGAACAGCAGCAGACTAGGAACAAACTGGGAACAGCAGCAGACTGGGAACAAACTGGGAACAGCAGCAGACTAGGAACAAACTGGGAACACCAGCGGACTAGGAACAAACTGGGAACAGCAGCAGACTAGGAACAAACTGGGAACACCAGCGGACTAGGAACAAACTGGGAACAGCAGCAGACTAGGAACAAACTGGGAACAGCAGCAGACTGGTAACAAACTGGGAACACCAGCAGACTAGGAACAAACTGGGAACAGCAGCAGACTAGGAACAAACTGGGAACAGCAGCAGACTGGTAACAAACTGGGAACACCAGCAGACTAGGAACAAACTGGGAACAGCAGCAGACTAGGAACAAACTGGGAACAGCAGCAGACTAGGAACAAACTGGGAACAGCAGCAGACTGGTAACAAACTGGGAACACCAGCAGACTAGGAACAAACTGGGAACAGCAGCAGACTAGGAACAAACTGGGAACAGCAGCAGACTGGTAACAAACTGGGAACACCAGCAGACTAGGAACAAACTGGGAACAGCAGCAGACTAGGAACAAACTGGGAACAGCAGCAGACTAGGAACAAACTGGGAACAGCAGCAGACTGGTAACAAACTGGGAACACCAGCAGACTAGGAACAAACTGGGAACAGCAGCAGACTAGGAACAAACTGGGAACAGCAGCAGACTAGGAACAAACTGGGAACAGCAGCAGACTAGGAACAAACTGGGAACAGCAGCAGACTAGGAACAAACTGGGAACAGCAGCAGACTAGGAACAAACTGGGAACAGCAGCAGACTAGGAACAAACTGGGAACAGCAGCAGACTAGGAACAAACTGGGAACAGCAGCAGACTAGGAACAAACTGGGAACAGCAGCAGACTAGGAACAAACTGGGAACAGCAGCAGACTAGGAACAAACTGGGAACAGCAGCAGACTAGGAACAAACTGGGAACAGCAGCAGACTAGGAACAAACTGGGAACAGCAGCAGACTAGGAACAAACTGGGAACAGCAGCAGACTAGGAACAAACTGGGAACAGCAGCAGACTAGGAACAAACTGGGAACAGCAGCAGACTAGGAACAAACTGGGAACAGCAGCAGACTAGGAACAAACTGGGAACAGCAGCAGACTAGGAACAAACTGGGAACAGCAGCAGACTGGGAACAAACTGGGAACAGCAGCAGACTAGGAACAAACTGGGAACAGCAGCAGACTAGGAACAAACTGGGAACAGCAGCAGACTAGGAACAAACTGGGAACAGCAGCAGACTAGGAACAAACTGGGAACAGCAGCAGACTAGGAACAAACTGGGAACAGCAGCAGACTAGGAACAAACTGGGAACAGCAGCAGACTAGGAACAAACTGGGAACAGCAGCAGACTAGGAACAAACTGGGAACAGCAGCAGACTAGGAACAAACTGGGAACAGCAGCAGACTAGGAACAAACTGGGAACAGCAGCAGACTAGGAACAAACTGGGAACAGCAGCAGACTAGGAACAAACTGGGAACAGCAGCAGACTAGGAACAAACTGGGAACAGCAGCAGACTAGGAACAAACTGGGAACAGCAGCAGACTAGGAACAAACTGGGAACAGCAGCAGACTAGGAACAAACTGGGAACAGCAGCAGACTGGGAACAAACTGGGAACAGCAGCAGACTAGGAACAAACTGGGAACAGCAGCAGACTAGGAACAAACTGGGAACAGCAGCAGACTAGGAACAAACTGGGAACAGCAGCAGACTAGGAACAAACTGGGAACAGCAGCAGACTAGGAACAAACTGGGAACAGCAGCAGACTAGGAACAAACTGGGAACAGCAGCAGACTAGGAACAAACTGGGAACAGCAGCAGACTAGGAACAAACTGGGAACAGCAGCAGACTAGGAACAAACTGGGAACAGCAGCAGACTAGGAACAAACTGGGAACAGCAGCAGACTAGGAACAAACTGGGAACAGCAGCAGACTAGGAACAAACTGGGAACAGCAGCAGACTAGGAACAAACTGGGAACAGCAGCAGACTAGGAACAAACTGGGAACAGCAGCAGACTAGGAACAAACTGGGAACAGCAGCAGACTAGGAACAAACTGGGAACAGCAGCAGACTAGGAACAAACTGGGAACAGCAGCAGACTAGGAACAAACTGGGAACAGCAGCAGACTAGGAACAAACTGGGAACAGCAGCAGACTAGGAACAAACTGGGAACAGCAGCAGACTAGGAACAAACTGGGAACAGCAGCAGACTAGGAACAAACTGGGAACAGCAGAACTGCACTTTTCAGATCAATTCAGATTTGAGCACAGAGCAGCGCATGTGCACATTTGTTAATATTTGCTGCTAGTTAGCAAGTTATTGGCCTACCTGGTTAAATAAAGGTGAAATAAAATACAAATAAAATTAGCCCAGTTATAGATAAGTATAGGTCAGCAATGGGGAGTTATTGCTTCCTACAGGAGCACAAAATGATCTGTCTTTGAAAAGCCAGTCAGGTAAAAAGCTTATGTCTTAATTAAAGGGGCACTGTTGTATTTTGAGACACGCTTGAATGTGCAAATAAGCCAATAGTCAGAGGGGTCGACTACATTGTCTATTTCTCTGTATGGTAATAATAATTCATAGTATTTTGTGTGGTTTCTTAAATCATAAAGCACAATACAATTTACAGTCACCTATTTAGCCCATGGTGTTACAGACCAAGTAAAAAATCGTGAATTAATGTCAAGCCCTTCATAATGTAAAACCTTTTTAAAAGTCACATGCAATGTAGGCCTGCATTGTGGCATTGGGGGAATTATCCTGCTGAAAACATCCATTAGCAGATGGATACACTGCTGCCATAAAGGGTTGCACCTGAATGGCAAGGATGTTCAGATATCCTGGTGCATTCAAATGTTGCTCCACGTTTATCAAGGTGCCCCAAGTGTGCCATGAAAACACACCCCACACCATCACACCACCACCACCAGCCTGCAGTGTTGACACGCAGCATGATGGATGCATGTACTCATGTGGTTCTCTCTATACCTTAGTCCTCCCTTAAGCGTGAAACAGCAGGAACCAGGATTCATCAGACCAGGCAATGTTTTTCCAATTCTCCAGTGTTTTCGTTCCTTAGCCCACTGCAACCGCAGTTTCTTGTTTGTTGCTAATTTATGTTTAAACTTTTTAAATTCTTTGGCTGCCATTTCCCATTCGGGTCAAGGTTTGACAAGTTGTGCATTATTTTAGGGGTCTTTGGGCACCAGTGTTGTACTGGACTGTCAGTTTATCTATCTATCTATCTATCTATCTATCTATCTATCTATCTATCTATCTATCTATCTATCTATCTATCTATCTATCTATCTATCTATCTATCTATCTATCTATCTATCTATCTATCTATCTATCTATCTATCTATCTATCTATCTATCTATCTATCTATCTATCTATCTATCTATCTATCTATCTATCTATCTATCTATCTATCTATCTATCTATCTATCTATCTATCTATCTATCTATCTATCTATCTATCTATCTATCTATCTATCTATCTATCTATCTATCTATCTATCGTCTGTTGCTCTGGACATTTCATGTCAGCCTCCTTTGTCCTCTTTCATCACTGACCCATTTTCAAACCACTGGCCTGCCGTTGGCTGGATGTCCTTTGGGTGGTGGACCATTCTTGATACACACAGGAAACGTGAAAAACCCAGCAGCAATGCTGTTCTTGACACACCGGTGCGCCTGGCACCTACTACCATGCCCTGTTCAAATATTTTGCCTTGCCCATTCACCCTATGAATGACACACACACAATCCGTGTTTCAATTGTCTAAAAAAAAAATCCTTATTTAACATCTACGGGATCGGTGTCCCTTATACGGGACGGTTGCTGCTCAACACGCGATATGTGACTAGAATGGTGTTGTTGTCACATCTCTCGATGGAGCAGCTCCATCGTCTGGTCAGTTGCGGCTCCAGCGTTCAACGTCGCCGGTCTACTAGATGCCTTCCGCCCACCTTCATTATCCAACCCCGGACTGTCGTTGTCTTCTAATCATTCACACCTGTTCCCTATTTCCATCATTATCATGTGTATATCTGTTCCCTCTGCTCCCCCAGTCTTTGTGCGTTATTGTCCTGTATCTTTGTATATGGACTGCACTTTACGCAGTGACTTCTGTTACACGTGGGAATATCTATCTATCTATAGGCTAGTTATTACAGGAAGGACAGGGTTTGGCCGGTGTAGGCCGTCATTGTAAATAAGAATTTGTTCTTAACTGACTTGCCTAGTTAAATACAGGTTAAATAAAAGAAAAGAAAAATTTAAAGAATGTTTTCATATAAGCCCTTTTGGGCATCCAACCTCACCTGCACACCGTTTCACCATTTCTTTCTCTGTACTGTATATATAAATAAAAAGTATAAAAAAAGAAGAAAAAAATACTTAATTCAAGTCTTTTATCCTATTTCAATATATAATTTTTTTGACAGGGGAGATATGATCGTACACATAGTATACAATGCTGTCAGACTACTGTGATGTCACCTCTAAACTGTATACAGTGCTGTCAGACTACTGTGATGTCACCACTAAACTGTATACAGTGCTGTCAGACTACTGTGATGTCACCACTAAACTGTATACAGTGCTGTCAAACTACTGTGATGTCACCTCTAAACTGTATACAGTGCTGTCAGACTACTATGATGTCACCACTAAACTGTATACAGTGCTGTCAGACTACTGTGATGTCACCACTAAACTGTATACATTGCTGTCAGACTACTGTGATGTCACCACTAAACTGTATACAGTGCTGTCAGACTACTGTGATGTCACCTCTAAACTGTATAAAGTGCTGTCAGACTAATGTGATGTCACCACTAAACTGTATACAGTGCTGTCAGACTACTGTGATGTCACCTCTAAACTGTATAAAGTGCTGTCAGACTAATGTGATGTCACCACTAAACTGTATACAGTGCTGTCAGACTACTGTGATGTCACCTCTAAACTGTATACAGTGCTGTCAGACTACTGTGATGTCACCTCTAAACTGTATACAGTGCTGACAAACTACTGTGATGTCACCTCTAAACTGTGTACAGTGCTGTCAGACTACTGTGATGTCACCACTAAACTGTATACAGTGCTGGTCAGACTACTGTGATTTCACAGCTAAACTGTATACAGTGCTGTCAGACTACTGTGATGTCAACTCTAAACTGTATACAGTGCTGTCAGACTACTGTGATGTCACCACTAAACTATATACAGTGCTGTCAGACTACTGTGATGTCACCTCTAAACTGTATACAGTGCAATCAGACTACTGTGATGTCACCACTAAACTGTATAGTGCTGTCAGACTACTGTGATGTCACCACTAAACTGTTTACAGTGCTGTCAGACTACTGTGATGTCACCACTAAACTGTATACAGTGCTGTCAGACTACTGTGATGTCACCGCTAAACTGTTTACAGTGCTGTCAGACTACTGTGATGTCACCACTAAACTGTATACAGTGCTGTCAGACTACTGTGATGTCACCACTAAACTGTATACAGTGCTGTCAGACTACTGTGATGTCACCGCTAAACTGTTTACAGTGCTGTCAGACTACTGTGATGTCACCACTAAACTGTATACAGTGCTGTCAGACTACTGTGATGTCACCACTAAACTGTATACAGTGCTGTCAGACTACTGTGATGTCACCTCTAAACTGTATACAGTGTTGTTAGACTACTGTGATGTCACGTCTAAACTGTATACAGTGCTGTCAAACTACTGTGATGTCACCTCTAAACTGTATACAGTGCTGTCAGACTACTGTGATGTCACCACTAAACTGTATACAGTGCTGTCAGACTACTGTGATGTCAACGCTAAACTGTATACAGTGCTGTCAGACTACTGTGATGTCAACGCTAAACTGTATACAGTGCTGTCAGACTACTGTGATGTTACCACTAAACTGTATACAGTGCTGTCAGACTACTGTGATGTCACCACTAAACTGTATACAGTGCTGTCAGACTACTGTGATGTCAACGCTAAACTGTATACAGTGCTGTCAGACTACTGTGATGTCACCACTAAACTGTATACAGTGCTGTCAGACTACTGTGATGTCACCACTAAACTGTATACAGTGCTGTCAGACTACTGTGATGTCACCACTAAACTGTATACAGTGCTGTCAGACTACTGTGATGTCACCACTAAACTGTATACAGTGCTGTCAAACTACTGTGATGTCACCACTAAACTGTATACAGTGCTGTCAGACTACTGTGATGTCACCTCTAAACTGTATACAGTGCTGTCAGACTACTGTGATGTCACCAATAAACTGTATACAGTGCTGTCAGACTACTGTGATGTCACCACTAAACTGTATACAGTGCTGTCAGACTACTGTGATGTCACCACTAAACTGTATACAGTGCTGTCAGACTACTGTGATGTCACCTCTAAACTGTATACAGTGCTGTCAGACTACTGTGATGTCACCACTAAACTATATACAGTGCTGTCAGACTTCTGTGATGTCACCTCTAAACTGTATACAGTGCAATCAGACTACTGTGATGTCACCACTAAACTGTATAGTGCTGTCAGACTACTGTGATGTCACCTCTAAACTGTATACAGTGCAATCAGACTACTGTGATGTCACCACTAAACTGTATAGTGCTGTCAGACTACTGTGATGTCACCACTAAACTGTTTACAGTGCTGTCAGACTACTGTGATGTCACCACTAAACTGTATACAGTGCTGTCAGACTACTGTGATGTCACCCCTAAACTGTTTACAGTGCTGTCAGACTACTGTGATGTCACCACTAAACTGTATACAGTGCTGTCAGACTACTGTGATGTCACCACTAAACTGTATACAGTGCTGTCAGACTACTGTGATGTCACCGCTAAACTGTTTACAGTGCTGTCAGACTACTGTGATGTCACCACTAAACTGTATACAGTGCTGTCAGACTACTGTGATGTCACCACTAAACTGTATACAGTGCTGTCAGACTACTGTGATGTCACCTCTAAACTGTATACAGTGTTGTTAGACTACTGTGATGTCACGTCTAAACTGTATACAGTGCTGTCAAACTACTGTGATGTCACCTCTAAACTGTATACAGTGCTGTCAGACTACTGTGATGTCACCACTAAACTGTATACAGTGCTGTCAGACTACTGTGATGTCACCACTAAACTATATACAGTGCTGTCAGACTTCTGTGATGTCACCTCTAAACTGTATACAGTGCAATCAGACTACTGTGATGTCACCACTAAACTGTATAGTGCTGTCAGACTACTGTGATGTCACCACTAAACTGTTTACAGTGCTGTCAGACTACTGTGATGTCACCACTAAACTGTATACAGTGCTGTCAGACTACTGTGATGTCACCGCTAAACTGTTTACAGTGCTGTCAGACTACTGTGATGTCACCACTAAACTGTATACAGTGCTGTCAGACTACTGTGATGTCACCACTAAACTGTATACAGTGCTGTCAGACTACTGTGATGTCACCACTAAACTGTTTACAGTGCTGTCAGACTACTGTGATGTCACCACTAAACTGTATACAGTGCTGTCAGACTACTGTGATGTCACCGCTAAACTGTTTACAGTGCTGTCAGACTACTGTGATGTCACCACTAAACTGTATACAGTGCTGTCAGACTACTGTGATGTCACCACTAAACTGTATACAGTGCTGTCAGACTACTGTGATGTCACCTCTAAACTGTATACAGTGTTGTTAGACTACTGTGATGTCACGTCTAAACTGTATACAGTGCTGTCAAACTACTGTGATGTCACCTCTAAACTGTATACAGTGCTGTCAGACTACTGTGATGTCACCACTAAACTGTATACAGTGCTGTCAGACTACTGTGATGTCAACGCTAAACTGTATACAGTGCTGTCAGACTACTGTGATGTCAACGCTAAACTGTATACAGTGCTGTCAGACTACTGTGATGTTACCACTAAACTGTATACAGTGCTGTCAGACTACTGTGATGTCACCACTAAACTGTATACAGTGCTGTCAGACTACTGTGATGTCAACGCTAAACTGTATACAGTGCTGTCAGACTACTGTGATGTCACCACTAAACTGTATACAGTGCTGTCAGACTACTGTGATGTCACCACTAAACTGTATACAGTGCTGTCAGACTACTGTGATGTCACCACTAAACTGTATACAGTGCTGTCAGACTACTGTGATGTCACCACTAAACTGTATACAGTGCTGTCAGACTACTGTGATGTCACCACTAAACTGTATACAGTGCTGTCAGACTACTGTGATGTCAACGCTAAACTGTATACAGTGCTGTCAGACTACTGTGATGTCAACGCTAAACTGTATACAGTGCTGTCAGACTACTGTGATGTTACCACTAAACTGTATACAGTGCTGTCAGACTACTGTGATGTCACCACTAAACTGTATACAGTGCTGTCAGACTACTGTGATGTCAACGCTAAACTGTATACAGTGCTGTCAGACTACTGTGATGTCACCACTAAACTGTATACAGTGCTGTCAGACTACTGTTATGTCACCACTAAACTGTATACAGTGCTGTCAGACTACTGTGATGTCACCACTAAACTGTATACAGTGCTGTCAGACTACTGTGATGTCACCACTAAACTGTATACAGTGCTGTCAAACTACTGTGATGTCACCACTAAACTGTATACAGTGCTGTCAGACTACTGTGATGTCACCTCTAAACTGTATACAGTGCTGTCAGACTACTGTGATGTCACCAATAAACTGTATACAGTGCTGTCAGACTACTGTGATGTCACCACTAAACTGTATACAGTGCTGTCAGACTACTGTGATGTCACCACTAAACTGTATACAGTGCTGTCAGACTACTGTGATGTCACCTCTAAACTGTATACAGTGCTGTCAGACTACTGTGATGTCACCACTAAACTATATACAGTGCTGTCAGACTTCTGTGATGTCACCTCTAAACTGTATACAGTGCAATCAGACTACTGTGATGTCACCACTAAACTGTATAGTGCTGTCAGACTACTGTGATGTCACCTCTAAACTGTATACAGTGCTGTCAGACTACTGTGATGTCACCACTAAATTGCTCTGTACGATCAACTAATCTCATCTCCTAAACATCCTTTATTCTGTTCATCATCTCCAAGCTGTAATCCATCCTAATGGCATTGTTTGTTATTGTTTCCTCTCAGAAGTAGTGTATTGCACTGTATAAGGAATAGTGTGGTATTTTGGATCTATTGTATTGTGATCATCTCTGGGTCCACTGTCTCCCGGAGGACCAGGTGGTCCAGGAGGACCTGTGGTCCAGGAGGACTAGGTGGTCCAGGAGGACCTGTGGTCCAGGAGGACTAGGTGGTCCAGGAGGACCTGGTGGTCCAGGAGGACCAGGTGGTCCAGGAGGACCTGGTAGTCCAGGAGGACCAGGTGGTCCAGGAGGACAGGTGGTCCAGGAGGGCCTGGTTGTCCTGTGGAGTCTCCTGGTTTACCTGTAGAATATGGTCAGGGTTGGAGTTCCAGTTAGGCATGACGTCAGGATACAGAGGAGATATTGGTCTGTAATTACAGCACTTTCACTCTGATAATAACCTGTGTATTGGAAACTTCTCCCCAGTCCCTTTATGACCTCCCCTTATGGTTATCGTGTGTGCTGTCTCTACTCATCCTTTAAGGCTGGGAATGCTGGACGGCCTGATGGTTTGGCCCAACTCACAGTAACACCCACATACCAAGACACTCACATATAAACATCCTGTGTCTTAAAGACATTCGATCTTACATTACTTCCAAGACCGCTTACTTGGAAAGGAATAATAGTCTCAACGTTACACATTTACAGACATACTGAATTTCATTTATCAATCTTGAGAAGCATTCATTTGTCTGCTATTTCCCTTTTTTTTTTTTTTTTTTTACCAAAGTTTTAGTCGTTTGATGAGGTAAACAATGGACATGCAAAAAGTAGTGATGAGTATCAGTGAGGAAGGAACTGTTTTACTGTGTAACTGTTCAACGACTGGTCCAGGGAATTCCACTACACAACTGAAGCCTTTAGGTCCTAGTGGTCTGAGGGGGGATCATCCCACCCATTCACTACTGGTTTACCTGGTGGCCCACTTGGGCCCTTGGAAGCTGAGGAGAAAAAACTGTTTCTTCATACATTAGCCAAGAATCAATAAAGGATTTTTAATGTTTTTATGTAAGGGTTAAAATACTACCTACACTGCCTGTATGTACTTTTTGTTTGAAATATTTTTGATAACTCTCAAAGAAAACCCCTATTATCGAAGCAGCACTCATCTGTTTGTTGGTTAAGGCCATTGGTGCAGTGATGTCAAACTGATATCGCTAGCTTAAACAGACAGATTTTGATGGGGACATTTCCCCTCTGCCTTTGGTCATGAAGCCAGAGGCTGTGAGAGGTGACCCTAGCAAAGAAACAACATCTGTTTGCCAATGTGCATATCCCACAGAAGGTTCTGTGGGAAATTAATAGCAAAACCGTTCCAAGTAGTGAGAAAGTGGCTATGCTTAAACACACACACCGCACGTGACGTTCTCTTCCTGAGCCAAAGAGAGGGGGGTTTGGGTGTCCGGAATGTCGAGGGGATGTACAGTTGTGGATAAAAGTTTTGAGAATGACACAAGTATTGGTCTCCATAAAGTTTGCTGCCTCAGTGTTGATGATGGCAATTTGCATATACTCCAGAATGTCATGAAGAGTGATCAGATGAATTGCAATTAATTGCAAAGTCCCTCTTTGCCATGAAAATGATCTTAATCCCCCAAAAACATTTCCACTGCGTTGGCAAACAGATGTTGATTCTTTGCTGGGGTCACCTCTCACAGCCTCTGGCTTCATGACCAAAGGCAGAGGGGAAATGTCCAGGATAGCTGTATGTTTTGTGACGAGAGTACACTCTGATTGGTTTATTCATTAGTGTAAATGATGGTGGTTTGTCAGTTCTAGACTTGCACCAGTGAGTGTCTTTCAGTTCCAGTCCAGACCATTTCAAAAAGTTATCTGTGCGAGAGAGCATGTTTTTGATAACATGCTCCTCTCTGGAGGAGATCTGAACTTCATCAGCATACCAGTCTACCGGGTTCGGGGACTGCACATGGGCTGGGGCATAGTGGCATAGCCAGCCACTGGTTGATGGCTAGGATGATGTTAACAGCACTTCATTGGCAGACAGTTTTTATGCTAACCCCGAGTGGGATTGGTTCAGTCAGGTTCTTCCCACAGATAACTTGGAGAAAAGAGCCTTTGTACACATCGGATATAATGTCCACATAAGGCTGAGGCAGTTGTATTTCCTCAAGTTCATTGATCATTATATTATGTGATAAAGTAAGGCATCTCTAAAGTCCAGAACACAGCGGAAAACCTTGTAGGTTCATGCTTGAAGTTATTCCAATTTCTAGGCAGAAACCATGCTCATTCATACCATCTGTCTGTCTATATATGCCTTTGTGGACTTAAGAGAGAGATGTCTCTCCATGTAGACGGATCATCTGGAACATTGACTTTTTTAGGCATTCTGTGGATGAGAGCACCCTTCCATGAGTCAGGGACCTTTCCATTAATCAGACAGACATTGAAGATATGCAGGGGGCATGGGAGGCTGGTGCCTTGTGGCCTTTAAAGTTTCATAAGTGACACCCTTTGCTCCACTTGCTTTGTGTGGTAGGGAAGTTAAAATATTACGTACCTCCTCAAATCAGTGTCAGCTAACTATCTGAGGGACTGGTGCTGGTCCACTGACTGGAGGTTGAGAAACACACCATATGCACTCAAAAGCCTTTATTGGAATAACATTTTACATTTTATGAATTTATTAGATGGTCTTATGCAGAGCGACAACTAGTGCATTCATCTTCAAACAGCTAGGTGAGATAATCACATATCATAGTCGTAATAAGTACATTTTTCCTCAATAAAAAAGTTATCAGCAAAGTCAGTGCTAGTAGGGAAAAACAAGTGCATTTTTTGGCTTCAGAGAACCTTTTGGATGTAACATAATGTACTTCATGCATATAACCACTAGAGGGCCTAACGTTCCAGTACTTGGTCACAGTACTCGAAGATGAATCACTCCTACAAACCTTATAATCAACGTCTTCTTATATGTTATTACATATATGATATTATACGGGCTCATAAATGGTTATAAGAGATACAAGATAAGTGATAAAGATTTAAAGTGTTTCCATCACAAATAGCAGAATTTCGGATTGTATTGGAGATAAAAGTAATATTGAACCATGTTTGAATAAAGCTATGGTGGTTTGACCAAGACACACACAAACGAGAGCACACCCTATCCCCTTTTTACACCTCCAGCCCAGGTGGTCCCTCGTCGCCACTCCTTCCCCTCTCTCCGTTAGGCTCTGCAAAGCCCCGTCTGGGCCCTGTGGCCCCTGGAGAGGAAAAGACAGCTCAAGTAGTAACAATGTGATTTACGCATCAAATGTGTCTGATACAGGTGTAGTGATCCTCAAGAACACATTAGCCTATTAAGCTAAAGCCTAGGCATGAGCTATGGGAGCTAACCTGAGTATTCAGGTCTGGAAAACATGCATATGTATGAGCTGAATCGCTGCTATTGTATGGAGCACAATATTACCCTTTTGTCATTCCACCACGTAAATCTATTAAGTAAGTGGAAATCGCAGCTTCAGCGCCTGCCAACGCCCCTCCGGGACGTGTGTAAGTCTGAAGCTTCAGCTGTCTTTTTTCCAAACAGTGGCAGACATCCCTTTCTTATCAAGTTTCTTATCAAACTTATATACCCAAAACATGATACAAAAAAGGTTCTATCTAGAACCTTAAAGGGTTCTTTGGCTGTCCCCATAGGAGAACCCTTTGAAGAACCTTTTTTGGTTGCAGGTAGAACCCTCTGTAGAAAGGATTCTACATGGAACCTAAAATGGTTCTACCTTGAACCAAAAAGCGTTATCCTATTGGGACAGCCGAAGAACCCTTTTGGAACCTTTTTTCTAAGAGTGTAGGCTACTGTTTATCTTTGAGCACTAGCTCATGGTGGTCACTGTATATTCACTACAACGTCGGACTCATGTCTGTCTGTGTCTATGAGGTTCTTTGGGCTTCAGCATCATTGTGGCACAGTGGTGGACTGTGGGGTCCAGTGGAGTGAGGTGAGAATTCAGGTCGTAGCTGGTCTCCCCTGAGCAGTGTACCAACACACAGGCCCAGCGTCTCTCCCTGAAAAACACATATCACACACACACACAGACCAATGAGATGCTGACAGACATGAAAATTGGCCAATGATGCACTGAACAGATTAGTTAGTCGGGGAGACTTTACCGTGTGAACTAGTGGTGGGCACCAATATCAATAAGATATCGAAATGAGCAAGGAATAATATCGGTTCAACCTTCCTTTTAGCCTATGTAAAAAAAGCACACATGACAATCTTCTGCATGCACAAAACCCTCTCACAGCCCTTCTCATAGGCTCTGCTGATGGGGCATCAACGGTAGATCAAATCAAATCTAAGTTTATTTGTCATGTGCACAGTGAAATGCTTACTTACAAGCCCTAACCAACAGTGCAGTTTTTAATTAAAAAATAAGTATTAGGTGAACAATAGATAAGTAAAGAAATAAAAAAAACTGTAAAATGACAGTAAAAAAATAACAGTAACGAGGCTATATACAGGAAGTACCAGTACAGAGTCAATGTGAGGAGGCTATATACAGGAAGTACCAGTACAGAGTCAATGTGAGGAGGCTATATACAGGAAGTACCAGTACAGAGTCAATGTGAGGAGGCTATATACAGGAAGTACCAGTACAGAGTCAATGTGAGGAGACTATATACAGGAAGTACCTGTCAGGCTCTGGCCATAGAGAAGCTTTGCTTCTCTATATTTCTATGGTCAGAGTCTGGCAGATCTATCATTTCTATTTCTGTCTGGTGTTGTGTGTGTGTGTGTGGGATCCCTAATTAGAGGCAGCTGCTATGCATTACCTCTAATTAGGGATCTTACTTATATGTCTGTGTTCCACTCCGTTGGCGTGGTTCATTGTTATGTTGTCTCGTGTTCGTGCTACGTGTGTTCCCTTTCATTATATATATTGTATTTGTTATTTTGTATGGTTCGTCATCTAGTTTGAATAAACATGTCGAACTATCGATACGCTGCGCCTTGGTCTCTCTACACACCCGAACGTGACAGTACCAGTACAGAGTCAATGTGAGGAGGCTATATACAGGAAGTACCAGTACAGAGTCAATGTGAGGAGACTATATACAGGAAGTACCAGTACAGAGTCAATGTGAGGAGGCTATATACAGGAAGTACCAGTACAGAGTCAATGTGAGGAGGCAATATACAGGAAGTACCAGTACAGAGTCAATGTGAGGAGGCTATATACAGGTGGTACCAGTACAGAGTCAATGTGAGGAGGCTATATACAGGTGGTACCAGTACAGAGTCAATGTGAGGAGGCTTTATACAGGAAGTACCAATACAGAGCCAATGTGAGGAGGCTATATACAGGAAGTACCAGTACAGAGTCAATGTGAGGAGGCTATATACAGGAAGTACCAGTCCAGAGTCAATGTGAGGAGGCTATATACAGGAAGTACCAGTACAGAGTCAATGTGAGGAGGCTATATACAGGAAGTACCAGTACAGAGTCAATGTGAGGAGGCTATATACAGGAAGTACCAGTACAGAGTCAATGTGAGGAGACTATATACAGGAAGTACCAGTACAGAGTCAATGTGAGGAGGCTATATACAGGAAGTACCAGTACAGAGTCAATGTGAGGAAGCTATATACAGGAAGTACCAGTACAGAGTCAATGTGAGGAGGCTATATACAGGAAGTACCAGTACAGAGTCAATGTGAGGAGGCTATATACAGGAAGTACCCGTACAGAGTCAATGTGAGGAGGCTATATACAGGAAGTACCAGTACAGAGTCAATGTGAGGAGGCTATATACAGGAAGTACCAGTACAGAGTCAATGTGAGGAGGCTATATACAGGTGGTGCCAGTACAGAGTCAATGTGAGGAGGCTATATACAGGTGGTACCAGTACAGAGTCAATGTGAGGAGGCTATATACAGGAAGTACCAGTACAGAGTCAATGTGAGGAGGCTATATACAGGAAGTACCAGTACAGAGTCAATGTGAGGAGGCTATATACAGGAAGTACCAGTACAGAGTCAATGTGAGGAGGCTATATACAGGAAGTACCAGTACAGAGTCAATGTGAGGAGGCTATATACAGGAAGTACCAGTACAGAGCCAATGTGAGGTGGCACCGGTTAGTCGGGCTAATTGAGGTAGTATGTAGATGTAGGTATAGTTAAAGTGACTATGTATAGATGATAAACAGAGAGGGACACAATGCAAATAGTCCGGGTAGCCATTTGATTACCTTTACAGGTTCTTATGGCTGAGGAGGTTTTCATGTATTTAAACTGGTTAAGTTGAAGGCTCCCAGAACATTCACACCTGGCCTAATGGGAAACCAGTTGTCAGGACTGTAAAGAAAAGTGAACATTTACACCGTTTCAATATAGTTGTTTTCAAACATTACAACTGGTGTAAACTGGGGTAAAAAGTGTTCCAATATGATATCGATATCAAATGGAAAAATTCTACAAAATGTGAAACTGCACGTTTTATGACAGAAGACCCTAAAGATGCAATGGAATTTCTTTGATTGCTTTTAACAATTTCAGCCAATCTCAACCATAAAATTCAAGTTGTATGGGTCACACACAGTCGTGGTCATTACACTAGGCGATCCGTCCTAGACTCCCACCAAAGTGTTTGTGTGCGTGTGCATGTGAGCGTTTGTGTGGGAAAGGTATTTCACAGCCTGTGCTTTCTTATCAACTAATCCTATCTGTCTCCTCTCCATAGTTTGTGTTTGAAGTCAGTTGCACAAACATGGAGCAACATTTCCTTAGGTTTCTTAAATATTTGGATATAAGTGGGATTTATTTTGTTAGGCAGGATGGCTCCCACTACACATCTGGCGATTAAACTGGCCTACTTTCACTTTCTAGATGAGCTGAGTTTCAATCCCTGTATGAACTCTTAACCCAGACTTACGTTTAACAGTTTGTTAATGTCTTAATGATTTTATTACCGTGGATGTGTAGTTTTAGTCCAAACAGTTGATGCAAGTGCTGAGGGCGTAGGACAATTCCATTGGGATCCTACTGCTCTAGATACTACATGCCTTGGGCGGTACCTTGCACCACGGCGTTTCACAATGTGTAATACTGAACATGGACACAGACAGACAAACCTTCTGACACTGCACAACCGCTCTGAAACAGATGGAGTTAAGGTCAACACAGAGTGAAGCCAAAACACATTTTGTATAGTTTTTAGCCAGTAGTTCTGAAAATAATGTACTACGTCAAATACAGTAGCGGTGCAAAGGTAAAATCCCTGGGGAAGCCAAGCCCCCCAAAAAGGCTATATTACAACCTATGTGTTATTATTATTTCATTGTTTGCTCTATAACCTGTTAGTTCATATGCCTTGCCACCCTGATATACAGGCCTAAGGCCAAGACAATATGAAGACAGAGTGGCAGAATAACTTTGTTTCGTCACAAAACTGGATAACAACCTCTGTCATGTGAAGTCCACAAAGCATATTGCATGTAGAGTAAGTGATATTTAGTTACATGACCTACAGCATGGTCAAGCAATTAATGTTTTCTGACATTTTCAGACCACTAAACCACTATTGATTTAGGACCACAGAGAGTTGTTATAAACCGACATTTTCTGACCACTAAACAGCTATTGATTTAGGACCACAGAGAGTTGTTATAAACCGACATTTTCTGACCACTAAACCACTATTGATTTTTAACCATATAAGAATAAATAATACATATACAGTGCATTCGTAAAGTTTTCAGAGCCCTTCCCCTTTTCCACATTTTGTTTGTTTACAGCCTTGTTCTAAAATGTATTAAATTAAACATTTTTCTCATCAATCTACACACAATACCGGATAATTACAAAGCAAAAATGCAAATGTAAAAATAATAATAATAAAAAAATATATTTACATAAGTATTCAGACCCTTTGCTATGAGACTCGAAACTGAGTTCAGGTGCTTCCTGTTTCCATTGAACATCCTTGAAATATTTCTACAAATTGATTGGAGTCTACCTGTGGTAAATTAAATTGATTCGACATGATTTGGAAAGACACACACCTGTCTATATAAGGTTATCAGTGCATGTCAGAGCAAAAACCAAACCATGAGGTCAAAGGAATTGTCCCTAGAGGTCCGAGACAGGATTGTGTATTATTGAAGGTCCCCAAGAACACAGTGGCCTCAATCATTCTTAAATGGAAGAAGTTTGGAACCACCAAGATTCTTCCTAGAGCTGGCCACCCGGCCAAACTGAGCAATCGGGGGAGAAGGACCTTGGTCAGGGAGGCGACCAAGAACCCGATGGTCACTCTGACAGAGCTCCAGAGTTCCCCTGTGGAGATGGGAGAACCTTCCAGAAGGACAACCATCTCTGCCTTTCAGGCCTTTATGGTAGAGTGGCCAGACGGAAGCCACTCCTCAGTAAAAGGCACAGTTTGCCAAAAGGCACCTAAAGGACTCTCAGACCATGAGAAACAGGATTCTCTGGTCCAATGAAACCAACATTGAAAGGTTTTAAAGTGGCAGGGACTGGGAGACTAGTCAGGATGGAGGGAAAAATGAACTGAGCAAAGTACAAAGAGATCCTTGATGAAGGAGAGAGAGTGCTGTTCACCTTTCAACAGGACACTCAAAGTCAATCTTAAATGAATTATTGTTTATTGATTCATTTAAGATTGAGGTTCCAACAAACTTGATACACCATAGTGAAAAACGCAGGAGTGGCTTCGGGACAAGTCTCTGAATGTCCTTGAGTGGCTCAGCCAGAGCCTGGACTTGAACCCGATCGAACATCTCTGGAGAGACCTGAAAATAGCTGTGCAGCGACGCTCCCCATCCAACCTGACAGAGCTTGAGAGGATCTGCAGAGAAGAATGGGAGAAACTCCCCAAATACAGGTGTGCCAAGCTTGTAGCGTCGTACCCAAGACTTGAGGCTGTAATCGCTGCCAAAGGTGCTTCAACAAAGTACTGAGTAAAGGGTCTGAATACTTACGTAAATGTAATATTTAAGTATTTTTTATAAAAAAAAACAGTTTTTGCTTTGTCATTATGGGGTATTGTGTGTAGATTGATGTGAAATAAAACCAATGTAGTCAATTTTAGAATAAGTCTGTAACCTCTTGGAACTCGTAAATCTCACATTTCCAACTTCAGTGTGTTCAAAACAACTGGGAACAACAAGCTCCCACTTGGAAAAATTTATTCCAACTCGAAATTCCAACTCGGGAACTCGGGCCTCTTTCTAGAGCTCCGACTTTCCGACCTGAAGAACACTGAAGTCATGATTTGACCTTGTATTTTTCCCAGAGTTCTCAGTTGTTTTAAACTGTCACGCAGCAAGCGAAATGTGTCATTGGTCACTCCTTCAGATGATTCCACCCACCTAAGTGTTGCCCCCTGTGATAGGTCAGAGTCACTTCAAAGTATCACCGCCCCCCCCCCCCCCCACCCCCTTCAGCTCACCTAGACAATACCTGCCAAGCACAGATAACACCGTATACATAATCAAAAAAATATATCATGTAATTATAGGCCTACAGGTTTGAACCAGTTTTTTTTATATTCTGTCGTTGAAGATGGATTTCACCAAATCAAAAAGACAGCAGTCCAGACTTAATGTGAGGAGGCTATATACAGGGTATTTCTACAGTACATTCTGACTTGGGTCTCATTCCCGGTGGCTCAAGTTTGTTTTTAGCTCATAATACATTCCCTCATAATACAAACTGAAGCATGTAGACAATGTATAGTGGAAGAGTGTAATGATGTTGTATATGGTGTGTGCTCACCATGCTGACCTCTCCCCACTGAGTGGACCCTGCCTCTTAAGTGCATTGAAGTGCTGTGAATGCTGTCGCAAGGATAGGCGTAGTGGAAGCAGGCGCAGGGAGGCAGGAGAGTATCGAGAACCACTAATTTATTGACACGGAAAACAAAACTCTCCGGTTTGAACAAAAGGGGGAGCTATGAAACTACGTTAGCTCGCATACACATTCATAGTACAATAATCACCGACAGGGACCCGGGGTGTGCAGAGGGAATAAGACGCACCCACAATTAGTGAACAAATGGGGAACAGGTGCTGAAACGAAACAGCGCAGACAAACACTGAGTGATGGGTCGGTGGTGGCTAGTACTCGGGCGACGTCGACCTATTTCGGCCGCCCGCCCGAGGGAAGGGAGCAACTTCAGCCGAAGTCGTGACAGTACCCCCCCCCCTTCAGGCGCGGCACCAGCCGCGCGTCGACGTCTGCCTCGAGGACGGCCCGGGGGACGAGGCGCGGGGCGTCCCGGATGGAGGCGATGGAACTCCCTCCCTCAGCAGGGAGGTGTCCAGGATGTCCTCCACCGGTACCCAGCATCTCTCCTCCGGACCATATCCCTCCCACTCCACGAGGTACTGGAGGCCCCTAGCCCGACGTCTAGAGTCCATACGCCGGCGCCCCCTCGATGTCCAGTGGGGGCGGAGGGACCTCCAGTATCCTATGTCCTTGGAGTGGACCAGCCACCACCGGCCTGAGGAGAGACATATGGAACGAGGGGTTAATGCGGTAATCAGGTGGAAGCTTCAGCCTGTAGCATACCTCGTTCAGTCTCCTCAGGACTTTGAACGGTCCCACAAACCGCGGACCCAGCTTCCGGCAGGGCAGGCGGAGGGGGAGGTTTCGGGTCGAGAGCCAGACCCGGTCCCCCGGTGCGTACACCGGAGCCTCACTGCGGTGGCGGTCGGCGCTCGCCTTATACCTACCCACGGCTCGTTGGAGATGTGCGTGGGCAGCTCTCCAGGTCTCCTTTGAGCGCTCGAACCACTCATCCACCGCAGGTGCCTCGGTCTGGCTCAAATGCCAAGGTGCCAGAACCGGCTGGTAACCCAACACACACTGAAACGGGGATAGGTTAGTGGAGGAGTGACGGAGAGAGTTGTGTGCCATCTCGGCCCAGGGAATGAACTCCGCCCACTCCTCCGGCCGGTCCTGACAATAAGACCTCAGAAACCCCCCCACGTCTTGGTTCACTCTTTCCACCTGCCCGTTACTCTCGGGGTGAAATCCTGAGGTGAGGCTGACCGAGACTCCCAGATGTTTCATGAACGCCCTCCACACCCTGGACGTGAATTGGGAACCCCGGTCAGACACTATGTCCTCAGGCACCCCGTAGTGCCGGACGACATGAGTGAACAGGGCCTCCGCCGTTTGCCGAGCCGTCGGGAGACCGGGCAATGGGAGGAGGCGACAGGACTTAGAAAAATGATCCACAACGACCAGGATCGTCGTTTTCCCCTGTGACGGCGGAAGGTCCGTCACAAAGTCCACCGACAGGTGCGACCACGGCCGTTGTGGAACGGGTAGAGGTTGTAGTTTACCTCTGGGTAGGTGTCTAGGTGCCTTGTACTGTGCGCACACCGAGCAGGAGGAAACATACGTCCTCACGTCCTTAGCCAAAGTGGGCCACCAGTACTTTACATTCAAGCAGCGCACTGTCCTCCCGATGCCAGGATGACCAGAGGAGGGTGAAGTGTGGGCCCACGCGATCAACCGGTCACGAACACCGAACGGCACGTACCTGAGCCCCGCCGGACACTGGGGGGGAGGTGGCTCGGTGCGCATCGCCCTTTCGATGTCCGCGTCCACCTCCCATCTCACCGGAGCCACTAGGCACGAGGCAGGGAGGATGGGAGTAGGATCGATGGACCGCTCCTCTGTGTCATACATCCGGGACAGCGCGTCTGCCTTCACATTCTGTGAACCCGGTCTGTAGGAGAGCTTGAAGTCAAACCGGGTTAAAAACATGGCCCACCTAGCCTGACGAGGATTCTGTCTCCTCGCCGCCCGGATGTACTCCAGATTACGGTGGTCAGTCCAGATGAGAAAAGGGTGTTTAGCCCCCTCAAGCCAATGCCGCCACACCTTCAGGGCTTTCACGACAGCCAACAACTCTCGGTCCCCCACATCATAGTTGCGCTCCGCTGGACTGAGCTTCTTCGAGAAAAAGGCACAGGGGCGGAGCTTAGGTGGCGCACCCGTGCGCTGAGACAGCACAGCTCCTATCCCCGCCTCGGATGCATCCACCTCAACTATGAATGACTGAGAGGGGTCCGGATGAGCCAACACGGGGGCCGAGGTAAACAAAGCCTTCAGGTGACTGAACGCCCTATTTGCCTCTGCTGAACAGCGCAGGCGCACCGCCCCCCCCCCCTTCAGTAGTGCGGTAATGAGAGCTGCTACCTGACCGAAACCCCGGATAAACCTCCGGTAGTAGTTGGCAAACCCTAGAAACCGCTGCACCTCCTTTACCGTGGTGGGAGTCGGCCAATTACACACGGCCGAAATGCGGTCTACCTCCATCTCCACCCCGGACGTGGAAATACGATATCCCAAAAAGGAGATGGATTGTTGGAAAAACAGACACTTCTCTGCCTTGACATACAGGTCATGCTTCAACAATCTCCCAAGCACTCTGCGTACCAGGGCTACATGCGCGGCGCGTGTAGCGGAGTATACCAATATGTCATCAATATACACCCCTACACCCTGCCCGAGCAGGTCCCTGAAGATCTCGTCTACAAAGGATTGAAAGACTGCTGGAGCATTCTTCAACCCATATGGCATGACAAGGTATTCATAATGCCCTGAGGTAGTGCTAAAGGCTGTTTTCCACTCATCCCCTTTTCGGATACGCACCAGATTGTAAGCGCTCCTGAGGTCTAGTTTTGTGAAAAAACGCGCCCCATGCATTGATTCTATGGCACTGGCTATGAGGGGCAGCGGGTAGCTGTATCCCACAGTGATACGATTTATCCCCCTATAATCAATGCACGGGCGTAGTCCTCCCTCCTTCTTCTTCACAAAAAAGAAACTCGAGGAGGCAGGGGAAATGGAGGGCCGAATGTATCCCTGTCGCAGTGATTCGGAGACATATGTCTCCATAGCCTCCGTCTCAGCCTGCGACAAGGGATACACATGACTCCGAGGAAGGGCAGCGTCCACCAGGAGATTTATCCCACAGTCCCCTCGTCGATGGGGTGGTAATTGAGTCGCCTTCTTCTTACAGAAGGCGAGAGCCAAATCGGCATATTCAGAGGGAATGTGGATGGTAGGCGCCTGGTCTGAACTCTCCACCGTGGTAGCACCCATGGAAACACCCACACACCTACCCAAACACCCTCGAGACCATCCCTCCAGAGCTCTCCGTTTCCATGAAATTTTGGGGTCGTGACAGACTAACCAGGGAATTCCCAACACTACTGGAAACGCAGGCGAATCAATGAGAAATAGCTCAATACTCTCCTCATGATCCCCCTGCGTCACCATTCTCAGCGGCGCTGTGATCTCCCTGATTAGCCCAGACCCCAACGGACGACTGTCTAAAGCATGTACAGGGAAGGGAATATTCAAAGACACAATAGGAATCCCTAACGTCCGGCAAACGCCCGGTCCATAAAATTACCCGCTGCGCCTGAATCGACTAGCGCCCTATGCTGGGAATGCGGGGAACATACAGGGAACACTACAGACACACACATATGAACAACGGAGGGCTCTGGGTGAGTTTGGTGCTGACTCACCTGGGAAGGCCCGACAGTGCTCTGCCTGCCATCTCGACTCCCAGGAGGATCCGTCCAACACCGGCTCGCCGTGTGTCCTCGGCGGCCACAGTTGGTGCAGGAGAAAACCCTCCCTCCGGTCTCCCTGGACGCAGTCCCTCCCAACTCCATGGGTGTAGGAGTGGGTAGGCTGACAGGCTGGTTTGCCGGACCCTGATCGGGACGTCCTCGGGTGGCCAACAGATTATCCAGCCTGATGGACATGTCCACCAGCTGGTCCAGGGTGAGGGTGGCATCCCTGCAGGCCAACTCCCGACGGACGTCCTCTCGGAGACTACACCGATAGTGGTCGATCAGGGCCCGATCATTCCAGCCAGCGCTCGCCGCCAGGGTCCGGAAATCCAAGGCGAACTCCTGTGCGCTCCTCTTCCCCTGACGCAGCTGAAATAGGCGTTCTCCCGCCGATCTACCCTCGGGCGGATGGTCAAATACCGCCCGAAACTGGCGGGTGAACTCATCGTAGTGGTCCAACGCCGCACCTCCCGTAAACCATGCGGCGTTGGCCCACAGCAAGGCCCTCCCATCCAGACAGGAGATGAGAGCCGACACTTTCTCTCGCTCCGAGGGCGCCGGGTGGATGGTGACCAGGTATAACTCCATTTGTAGCAGGAACCCCTGGCACTCCATCGCTCCGCCCGCGTACGCCCTCGGGAGCGAGAGTCGTATCCCACCTTGACCTGACACAGGAGGGGGGTTCAATGGAACCATGGCGGGAGCTGGGGGAGAAATGGGAGGGCCCGTCTGTCCCCAACGCTCCATGGTGGACAACACTCTGTCCATCGCGGTCCCCAGGCGCTGCAACATGTCCTCGTGCTGTTGCACCCTCTCCTCCACTTGGACAGGCGCGCTGGCCCCACCTGCTGCTTCCATATCTGGTCGGTGATTCTGTGAATGCTGTCGCAAGGATAGGCGTAGTGGAAGCAGGCGCAGGGAGGCAGGAGAGTATCGAGAACCACTAATTTATTACACGGAAAACAAAACTCTCCGGTTTGAACAAAAGGGGGAGCTATGAAACTACGTTAGCTCGCATACACATTCATAGTACAATAATCACCGACAGGGACCCGGGGTGTGCAGAGGGAATAAGACGCACCCACAATTAGTGAACAAATGGGGAACAGGTGCTGAAACGAAACAGCGCAGACAAACACTGAGTGGTGGGTCGGTGGTGGCTAGTACTCGGGCGACGTCGACCTATTTCGGCCGCCCGCCCGAGGGAAGGGAGCAACTTCAGCCGAAGTCGTGACAAGTGCAAAGTGCATCAGTAGACACACGAATGAACTGTTTCTTTTCATTTGCACTCAAATGGTTATACAAACAATTGCATTACTTGTTAAGTCAGACGAGCAAGAGCATAATTTCATTTATAACTTTATTCTTACAGAAGTAGCAGTTACGTGAATTCTCACTAGAAGATGGTGATTAACAGATACAGTATTAACCATGGGAAATATACAAGACATGAACAAATTAATGCTATTTCATTCACTCCAACTGACATAAGTGTAATTCTTGCAGAATACAGCTCATGCAAACAAAAATCCATAAACACAATCATTGATCAAAAGCTACTAGACTATTGGTACGCAGCCACAGTGAAACACAGCCCTAAAGGTGAGGTGTACCCCACTGTCATACTTCAGTAAAAGTAAAGATACCTTAATAGAACATGTAAAAGTGAGAGTCACCTAGTGAAATAGTAAAAGTCTACAAGTATTTGGTTTTGAATATACTGAGGTATCAAAATTAAATGTAATTGCTAAAATATACTGAAGTATCAAAAGTAAAAAATATAAATTGTTTAAAATTCCTTAAATGAAGCAAACCAGACGGCGCCATTTCTTGTTTATTATAATTTTATTTACAGATAGCCAGGAGCACACTAGCATAATTTACAAACTAAGCATGTGTGTTTAGTGAGTCCTCCAGATCAGAGGCAGTAGGGATGACTTGGGGGTTAGTGGCTTGAGAGTTAGGGCCTAGGCCAGGGTGAGGGTTAGGGCCTAGGCCAGGGTGAGGGTTATGGCCTAGGCCAGGGTGAGGGTTATGGCCTAGGCCAGGGTGAGAGTTATGGCCTAGGCCAGGGTGAGAGTTAGGGCCTAAGCCAGGGTGAGGGTTAGGGCCTAGGCCAGGGTGAGAGTTAGGGCCTAGGCCAGGGTGAGAGTTATGGCTTAGGCCAGGGTGAGAGTTAGGGCCTAGGCCAGGGTGAGAGTTAGGGCCTAGGCCAGGGTGAGAGTTATGGCCTAGGCCAGGGTGAGGGTTAGGGCCTAGGCCAGGGTGAGGGTTATGGCCTAGGCCAGGGTGAGGGTTATGGCCTAGGCCAGGGTGAAAGTTATGGCCTAGGCCAGGGTGAGAGTTAGGGCCTAAGCCAGGGTGAGGGTTAGGGCCTAGGCCAGGGTGAGAGTTAGGGCCTAGGCCAGGGTGAGAGTTATGGCCTAGGCCAGGGTGAGAATTAGGGCCTAGGCCAGGGTGAGAGTTAGGGCCTAGGCCAGGGTGAGGGTTAGGGCCTAGGCCAGGGTGAGAGTTAGGGCCTAGGCCAGGGTGAGAGTTATGGCCTAGGCCAGGGTGAGAGTTAGGGCCTAGGCCAGGGTGAGGGTTAGGGCCTAGGCCAGGGTGAGAGTTAGGGCCTAGGCCAGGGTGAGAGTTATGGCCTAGGCCAGGGTGAGAGTTATGGCCTAGGCCAGGGTGAGAGTTAGGGCCTAGGCCAGGGTGAGGGTTATGGCCTAGGCCAGGGTGAGAGTTATGGCCTAGGCCAGGGTGAGAGTTAGGGCCTAGGCCAGGGTGAGAGTTAGGGCCTAGGCCAGGGTGAGAGTTAGGGCCTAGGCCAGGGTGAGAGTTAGGGCCTAGGCCAGGGTGAGGGTTATGGCCTAGGCCAGGGTGAGAGTTATGGCCTAGGCCAGGGTGAGAGTAGGGGTGTAAATGGTAGGGTGTAGAGGAAAACAAAAGGTCACCTTTCTGTCCAGGAAATTAGAGTGCATCTGCATGTCCTCCTGCAACACCAGACACTGGCTTATCATCCCTCAACTCCAACACCAGACACTGGCGTATCATCCCTCAACTCCAACACAGGACACTGGCTTATCATCCCTTACCTCCAACACCAGACACTGGCTTATCATCCCTTACCTCCAACACCAGACACTGGCGTATCATCCCTCAACTCCAACATTAGACACTGCCTTATCATCCCTCACCTCCAACACCAGACACTGGCGTATCATCCCTCAACTCCAACATTAGACACTGCCTTATCATCCCTCACCTCCAACACCAGACACTGGCTTATCATCCCTCAACTCCAACACCAGACACTGCCTTATAAACCCTCACCTCCAACACTAGACACTGCCTTATCATCCCTCACCTCCAACACCAGACACTGGTTTATCATCCCTCACCTCTGGCACATATACACCTAAACATTGAAGTACCTGTATGTATTTGGGGTGAGACCAGCAAGAGGCTTTTGTTGACGAAGAGCCCAACTGCACTTGGCTGGCCGGGTGTCTAAACAGGAACAGGATATGACATCACAAAGGGAGAAGGAGATGGCTGGAGCAGTGGTGCCCTGTATGCAAATACAATCAATAAATCAAGCAGATGTTATAAGTAAAAGTGTTGTCCTCTTACCCATCAGGTAGGGAAGTAGCAGTGCCAACACTGCCAAGTGGTTTGGATGTCCTCCACTGAGTCCACTGTCCTCTCCACTCCAAACACCTCCAGATTCATAGACTGGTAAGCTGTTTAAAAACTGAAACAGTACACAGACTTAGAAAGTCCAAATATTAGACTCTCCCCCATCTCAAACTTCCTCCTCCACCTGCGCCTCCCTTCCCCCCCTATCTTCTCCCTACTCCCCTCTGTCTTATCACTGATGGCTCCCTGTACCATGTGGAGTGTTGTGATCGCTCCAAGGCTGTGTGATTGCAGCAAGGCTGTGTGATTGCATGCTCCCCGCGACTGGCCCTCTCATCTCCACAGTCACCTTGAACTCTCCCAGCTCTTCACTTCCCTCGGACACAGGAAGTCTTGCACCAGCAGCCCCAAAGCAGAGCACAGACACAAACACTCAATTCAAGTAGCTATCAAGCAAACACATCACATGACTAGCTAGTAGCCAAGTAAATAGGCTGTGTATAAATTATTATTTAGCCATCTTTTTCACAGAGACACACAATAGCAAGTAGCAAGCCCACCGGTACTTATTATTAACTCAATGGTATATACACCCCCTGGTCAAAATATTACTAATTCAAGTGTTTTTATTTATTTGCACTATTTTTTACATTGTAGAATAAAAGTGAAGACATCAGAACTATGACATAACACATATGGAATCATGTAGTAACCAAAAAAGTGTTAAACATTTCCAAATATATTTTATATTTGAGATTCTTCAAATAGCCACCCTTTACCTTGATGACAGCTTTGCACTCTTGGCATTTTTTTTTGCTCTGGAGCGGTGCTCGCAATAATTTTCCACTTCTATTTTTTGATTTGTTTACAATTCCAAACCTGGAGAAAAGGGAATGGGAACAATATCAAATAAGGAACATTGCATTCTCTCGCCCTCGGCTGGCAGGTGTACTAGTAGGTGTACTAGTCTAGCCCACTAGACTAACAAGCAACACATTGCTGGGTGCGGCCCAGCAAGTGGTGCTTTCCACCCGCTAGTGCTGGATCAAGGTGAGCGCTTTTCTTCGTGATGGATCGCATAGGAACAATCTAAGTTACAACACCCCTCTCATTGTCACTCACACACATTGTAATTATGCAGTAGGCCTACAAAGAAAAATGCGCTCTGTTCACGTCGGTCTACTCCTAGGTGGCTCTTGAGTTTTTTTATTTATTTGTGAGTTTCAAGTTTGAGGAAGCTTACAATGTATCCTAACATTTCTACAGATATGTGTGCCACTTAAGATTTCCATATGCGCATTTCAAAACCATTATCACGTGGTTAATATTACAAATCTGAGTTAATCTGATAATAAATCTCAAAATTAAAATGCCATGAGCACATGGAACTAAGAGATAGCAGTAGGCCTACAACTTCCATTGTCAACTAAGTCAAAATACATTAAGCCGACAAATAAAACATTTAAATATCCTGATAAATGCAGTTTCTTTCAATCGCATTCATTTCTCTACTCTGCCTGTCGGCCTCCCTTTCTAACAGTCTTGAGCTATCGCTAGTGAAGTGCAAAATCAAATCAATAAACTGTGTGCGGACCCAGCCCAATGACTGTATACTGCTTGCAAACATTGTATCAACTACTCCGATCCCGGGCCCTCAGTTTTCAGGGCCAGTGAGCTCGAGAAAGACAGCTGTTTTTTGCGCAAAGGGAAATGTTTTCAGGTATTTTATGACGTTTCCACTTGATACATGGGATCTTCCGACCATGACGTTTTGCTCTTTCACACGAAGGCCTGGGGATTATCAAGGGGGGGAGTCTTGGAAGATTTTTCAAATGCTGTGAGGAACTATTGTCATTCACAATGGATTTAATTATTTTATGGACTGTTAACTTACTGTCTGAGGTGAAGAAACAATGATTGAGAAGCTCAGTTTATTAGTGGTAAATTAAGACAATCAGAAATCCACAGATGGGCACATTCCTAGATGTGCAGGAAGCAGGCCAGGTACTTCTATATGTGCTCAGGCAAACCAGCCACATGCTCATTGCTCACATGGAGCGCTCAAAATACAATGAAGAAATTGACAACTTGTAAATCAGGGTATGAAATCATCTCACAAGTGTAGCAGATTGTGAACTCTGCAAATAACGTTTCCATGCCGAGGATGAGAACGGTACAAGTCTGTAGGCCTAATGAATCCATGCATTAAGAGAAATGAATGTAACCAAATGACAAGGATTAACAGTACATTTACTACTGGTGACGTATGTAATGGGGAATTGATACAAACAATCAAAGGGAAAACAATGAACAAACAGTGAATACGCAAGATTTGGCGGAATAGAGCTGAGCGCATTCTGGAGCGACACACCAATACCCTTTCTTGTCTCAACATTTAAAATTCTACTCAAGAGACATTATCTTCACACATATTTTAGATGTATTGCTTTTCATTGACAGCCGCATCTCGATAATCATCTAGGCCTATTGCCACCCGCGCTGTCCAAACAATCAACAGCTTTACAAAAAAAAAAAACTAATAATCCTCTGGTGAAGTATTTTTTATGATTTTATTTATTTCTGTATCGACAGAAGTAATTAGGCCTAAATACAAGTTATTTGGCTGCAGTGATACCGTTACCGAATCTTGTCACATGCTTAGGCTACTCATCACATTACGAATTGTATTTTGTGTTCAGCCTGCAAATACTTCATTAGGATATAAAGGTGATTTTTCAACCCCTGCACTCAGCACCCCCTTCTAAAAACATATTCCTTCTGCCATGCAAGATGGCCGACCATCTTTAGAGGTGCTATCTAACTGCGCATTCCACATTCTCTCCAGATGCTGAAAGAAATCATTTCTCCACACCTGTTTCCAAATCGACATTTTGCCTACACTTGGTGTAATATTAAGACTATGTGAGAGATTATAGACCTACTGTTAACCCATCTGAACAGTAGGCTACAGCTCCTTTGACGTGCCATAGGCGTATCTGAAGTCCCCGTCTTGTGACTGTTGAATTTGTATTTAGGCCCTAAAGATCCGGCTTACGCACTAATGCCAGATAGCCTAAAATAATGACATAAAAACTCAAATGTAGCCTATAGATACAAATTGAACAAGAATGATACATCCATGGATTCAGGCACTGTTTTCTTTAGTCAACAGGCTGCCACCCTTCTTTCACACAATATTGAATCACCCTAAACCCGACCACAGATACAGTATAAACGTGCGGTTATGAGTCAACCCGCGCATCACTACTACATTGACCTATGACGACCACATAGTAGCCTGTAGCTTACAATGCCATTTTGGAGGCAGATTGCAGACAGAAACATATCACTAGAACCAACTAACTAAAGCAGAGCAATCAAGTAAAAGGCCTATATGTTTACGTTGTAAAACTTCTCAAAAGCTACAGGCGACTGTGTGGTCGTCATAGGTCAATGCAGTAGTGATGCGCGGGTTGACTGAATGTCCTACTACAAGGATGTGGTCAGGTTAACACTACTCACTGAATGTCCTACTACAAGGATGTGGTCAGGTTAACACTACTCACTGAATGTCCTACTACAAGGATGTGGTCAGGTTAACACTACTCACTGAATGTCCTACTACAAGGATGTGGTCAGGTTAACACTACTCACTGAATGTCCTACTACAAGGATGTGGTCAGGTTAACACTACTCACTGAATGTCCTACTACAAGGATGTGGTCAGGTTAACACTACTCACTGAATGTCCTACTACAAGGATGTGGTCAGGTTAACACTACTCACTGAATGTCCTACTACAAGGATGTGGTCAGGTTAACACTACTCACTGAATGTCATACTACAAGGATGTGGTCAGGTTAACACCACTCACTGAATGTCCTACTACAAGGATGTGGTCAGGTTAACACTACTCACTGAATGTCCTACTACAAGGATGTGGTCAGGTTAACACTACTCACTGAATGTCCTACTACAAGGATGTGGTCAGGTTAACACTACTCACTGAATGTCCTACTACAAGGATGTGGTCAGGTTAACACTACTCACTGAATGTCCTACTACAAGGATGTGGTCAGGTTAACACTACTCACTGAATGTCCTACTACAAGGATGTGGTCAGGTTAACACTACTCACTGAATGTCCTACTACAAGGATGTGGTCAGGTTAACAAGGATGTGGTCAGGTTAACACTACTCACTGAATGTTCTACTACAAGGATGTGGTCAGGTTAACAAGGATGTGGTCAGGTTAACAAGGATGTGGTCAGGTTAACACTACTCACTGAATGTCCTACTACAAGGATGTGGTCAGGTTAACACTACTCACTGAATGTCCTACTACAAGGATGTGGTCAGGTTAACACTACTCACTGAATGTCCTACTACAAGGATGTGGTCAGGTTAACACTACTCACTGAATGTCCTACTACAAGGATGTGGTCAGGTTAACACCACTCACTGAATGTCCTACTACAAGGATGTGGTCAGGTTAACACTACTCACTGAATGTCCTACTACAAGGATGTGGTCAGGTTAACACTACTCACTGAATGTGAAGCAGTGTTATGTGGTCCAGGTAATTATCACATACATGTATACACACATGCATACTCTCCCTCACTTGTGGCTCTATTCAGTTACATTCGCTTTATCCGACATCCGCATAGTGGTTGTTTTGGCGGTGTCCTGGCATTATACCTAAAGCTGACATTGCCATTGGCTGCGTGGAGTCACATGAAACAGAATCTCATGCAGCCCTGTATACTACCTGTCACATTGTGCTCTCTTTCAGATCGGCCATGCACTCCACCCCTGCCTGACAGCCTCACCCAGAAGTGCATACACTGGGCCTATCAAGACTGACAACGCAGAGATGGTGGCTGACAAGGAAAAATAAAACACAACATGCACACACTCTCTGTCTCTGTCACACACACTCACACAAAATATTCCCAATGTAAATAAGTTGTAATTACTTGCTTATTTTATGTATAAATGAGATATCTATGCCTTCAAAAACATTATCAATATCTACAGAATTATTCTAAATATCTATCAAATCAGTGTGATTGATGATATTGTAAAAGACTATTGCTTAATGTGTACAGTTTGCGGAAATTATTGAAAAACATGCCTTCCTCTCACACACACATTAGAACCAATGTAAACACATTGTTTAATTGATGTATGTTCCATTTTAATTGAGGATTGTGTGCAATATACTACATTCACAGTTTAAGCAACAGTTTGGTTTATTGGATATATATCTGATTAAAATGAATGGCCAAAAGGAAGTCGGCAGACCTGCAACCCTCTGGGAGTATGTGCATGTTTTATCTGGAGCTGAAACGGCCCCAACGGCCCTCACATATGTACAGGGTTCCCAGGAGTTGCAGGCACATATGTTTATTGTCCTGCAGAAGTATTTTGAATGTACCAAGGCCATTCCCAGGCTGTCCACTTTGCTCAAGACAAAGTTTGTTCTTCACAATGAATGTGTGTAGCGATTACAATTCAGGGCGAGTCATAAGGCAACCAAGGCCAAGGAATGGAGAGAGAGAGATGACCTGGAGGGAGTTCCAGACCACCTTTATGAGGCAGAAAAGCAGAGATGGTTGGCTAACAAGAAATTAAACACACTCTCTCTCTCTCTCTCTCTCTCTCTCTCTCTCTCTCTCTCTCTCTCTCTCTCTCTCTCTCTCTCTCTCACACACACACACACATTAGTATGTAAATATATTGTAATGACTTGTTTATTTTATATGTATGCTCCATTTTATTTGAGGATTGGATATATTTAGGCTTACAATATTGTGTTATCCATTTCCCACAACGGACATGTGCTGTTGTGCTTACTACACAGTTGGTGGAGAGGGCATGGTTAGGAGAGAAGGTGGCTGACAAGGAAAAATAAAAGACAACATGCACACACATACTCGCTCTCCCACACACACACACACACACACACACACACACAATAGTCTGTGTGCTTTTGTCTGAGTTACATAACTCTCACACACCCACATTAGTAGGTGTGTGAGGTAACGTGTTTATTTTATGTATACTCAGTTTCATTTTATATCTGTATAGTTTGTTGGGAAATTCTGCATGCTTTTGTCTGAGTTACAAAATGACCCTCACATCCACGTTAGACCCAATGTAAATAAACTGTAATCCCCTTTTTTTTTATGTATGTGTGCTCTCTTTTATTTGAGGAAAATGTCTACAATAAAGTACATTCACAGTTAAAGCAATGTCTTTGGTTTATTGGATATGTCTGTGAATAAAATGTGTGACCAAAAGAAGATAGAGGTGGGTTGAGGGAAATTCCACCACGCGCACTCCTCGTTATCATGTATGATGACAACACCTGCTGCCGAAGCAAGCGCAAAAATTATGGTTCAAATCAGGTTTTCCCAACCCTAACCTCGCGCCTTCACCCTTCCCCCTAAACTGGCACGTCCGATTCAATTAATTAACTATTCATCAAGCCTTTGACTAATTGAATCAGGTGTGACAGTTTAGGGTTAAAACTAAAATGTGAAACTTGGGGGGGGCTGAGGAGAGGGTTGGGTAACCCAAGACCATCTAGGCTAGACCGCGCCGCCCTTCACAGCCTGGGCTCTTCCACAAAATTCTGAATCCCACTGCAGACTCACTTCACTAACTATGGTGAAGCTTCAACATAGTCTATGAACCTTTTCAAACTTTTGTCGCACGCTTGAGAGGTTTATAGGTGACTGTGGGCTCGAGGGTCGTCTGGCGCCTTTGAAGAGGACAATAGGTGACACCGCAGGTGACCAACGCCACTGACGTACCTGTTGCTCGCCGCCCACTTTGGTGTCGGCCCTGGCATCTCGTGTGTGGCACGAGGTAGAGGAGAGGATCGTGCGGAGTTGGTCAAACCGAGAGCAGCGGGAAGATGAGGACAGCGTTGCTTTGTTTCGTGTTCCTGGGGATGATGCCGCTAGGAATGGAGACGAAGGATGTAAGCATCATACCATGTTCACGGCATGCTTTTTGTTTCACTGAATGTTATTGAAAATTAAAACTGTAAGTCATGGTTCCCCAGTTGGCCTCGGGCGCAGGGGATTTTTATGTGGCCCAGCAAATCATCATGATTTTAATTTTGGAAATCCGTTCCAAAGTATTCCCACGCATAATATACATAGGCGATCATATACAAATTAAAGCAAGGTTTGAATTGATTGTTTCAGTTAGGGCGGCAGGTAGCCTAGCGGTTAGAGCGTTGGGTCAGTAACCGAAAGGTCACTGGTTCGAATAGCTGAGCCAACAAGGTGAAAAACCTGTCGACGTGCCCTTGAGCAAGGCACTTAACCCATATTTGCTCCAGGGTCAATGGCTGACCCTGTAGAATAATGTAGGCTGTCATTTTAAATAGAATTTGTTCTTAACTGACTTGCCTGGTTAAATAAAAAGTAAGGTAAGCTAATTTGCAAGCAGACTTTGGTAGACCTATATAAGGCAGACATTTAAAGGTAAGGTAGGTAAAATGAGCATGAAAATGGCGTCAAGCATGTGACTTAAACATATTTAGCCTATATGTGTCCTGTATAACCTGCTATCATAAATAGCCATGTTTAAGTAGGCTTTGGCACTTGCTTTTGGTGTGTGACGATACTTAGGCCTATGTCTCTCACTTTAGCCACCTGTGCTGAGCTTGAGATATTTGCCATATTCACTTATTAATTGATTCATATTGTAGAGATCCTCGCTAATATGAGCCACGTTACAATTCGTGAGTTATATCTTAAGGCGCGATGCAACCAGTGACCCAGGTTAATTTCCTTGTCCCAACATTGGTGTCATAGAGATTCTCCATTGAGAAGGCCTTCAGTTCAGGAATAGGCTTAATCTGTGTCTAGGAAACCAGCTCTCAACCATGTGTGAGATGGGTTAGGTTGTGATGTATCTTCTTGTAAACAGGATTGGGGTCATTTGAAACTAAAATCATTTATTTTTTTAAATCCACATGACTTTCAATTCATCCCCTGAGTATAATAAACACTAGGAACACATTCTCAATATAGAGTTGCCCTTGCACCCCTCCCTTTTGCCCTCAGAACAGCGACAATTTATCGGGGTATGGACTACAAGGTGTCGGAAGCGTTCCACAGGGATGCTGGCCCATGTTGACTCCAATGCTTCCCACAGTTGTCAAGTTGGCTGGATGTACTTTGGATGGTGGATCATTCTTGATACACACAGGAAACTGTTGAGCGTGAAAAATCCAACAGCATTGCAGTTCTTCACACAAACCGGTGCGCCTGGCACCTACTACTAGGGTTGCACATTTTGAGGAATGTTCAGAGGTGGAAACTTTCCGTGGGAATTGACGGGAATATATGGGAATTAACGGGAATATATGGGAATTAACAGGAATATATGGGAATTAATGGGAATTAATATTAATACCATTTAAATGTTGATGTTTTTTGCATAGGATATATTTACCATATCATATGGAGACACTTATTTTCCAACTAATATTTCTTTATGGAATTAAGCTTTTGCATGTTTATTTGTATGTCTTTATAATAATAATATTTTATTTGTAGAGCGCATTTCCCACACTCAATGCACATGTGAAGCTTGTTGGTGCTTGCTTCTGTGCGCAAATGAAATCACATTGTATTGTTCACATGTGCCAAATACAACAGGTGTAGACCTTACAGTGAAATGCTTACCTAAAAGCCCTTAACCAACAATACAACAGGTGTAGACCTTGAAATGCTTACTAACAAGCCCTTAACCAACAATACAACAGGTGTAGACCTTGAAATGCTGACTAACAAGCCCTTAACCAACAATACAACCGGTGTAGACCTTACAGTGAAATGCTTACTAACAAGTCCTTAACCAACATTACAACAGGTGTAGACCTTAGAGTGAAATGCTTACTAACAAGCCCTTAACCAACAATACAACAGGTGTAGACCTTACAGTGAAATGCTTACTAACAAGCCCTTAACCAACAATACAACAGGTGTAGACCTTACAGTGAAATGCTTACTAACAAGACCTTAACCAACAATACAACAGGTGTAGACCTTACAGTGAAATGCGTACTAACAAGTCCTTAACCAACAATACAACAGGTGTAGACCTTACAGTGAAATGCTTACTAACAAGCCCTTAACCAACAATACAACAGGTGTAGACCTTACAGTGAAATGCTTACTAACAAGTCCTTAACCAACATTACAACAGGTGTAGACCTTACAGTGAAATGCTTACTAACAAGCCCTTAACCAACAATACAACAGGTGTAGACCTTACAGTGAAATGCTTACTAACAAGACCTTAACCAACAATACAACAGGTGTAGACCTTACAGTGAAATGCTTACTAACAGCCCTTAACCAACAATACGACCGGTGTAGACCTTACAGTGAAATGCTTACTAACAAGCCCTTAACCAACAATACAACCGGTGTAGACCTTACAGTGAAATGCTTACTAACAAGCCCTTAACCAACAATACAACAGGTGTAGACCTTACAGTGAAATGCTTACTAACAAGCCCTTAACCAACAATACAACAGGTGTAGACCTTACAGTGAAATGCTTACTAACAGCCCTTAACCAACAATACGACCGGTGTAGACCTTACAGTGAAATGCTTACTAACAAGCCCTTAACCAACAATACAACCGGTGTAGACCTTATAGTGAAATGCTTACTAACAAGCCCTTAACCAACAATACAACAGGTGTAGACCTTACAGTGAAATGCTTACTAACAAGCCCTTAACCAACAATACAACAGGTGTAGACCTTACAGTGAAATGCTTACTATCAAGCCCTTAACCAACAATACAACAGGTGTAGACCTTACAGTGAAATGCTTACTAACAAGACCTTAACCAACAATACAACAGGTGTAGACCTTACCGTGAAATGCTTACTAACAAGCCCTTAACCAACAATGCTTTAAACAATTTGAAAGATAGAAAGTAAAAGTAACAAAAAGTAGCAGTAAAATAACAATTGCGAGGCTTTATACAGGATGTACCAGTACAGAGTCAATGTGAGGAGGCTATATACAGGAAGTACCAGTACAGAGTCAATGTGAGGAGGCTATATACAGGAAGTACCAGTACAGAGTCAATGTGAGGAGGATATATACAGGTGGTACCAGTACAGAGTCAATGTGAGGAGGCTATATACAGGAAGTACCAGTACAGAGTCAATGTGAGGAGGATATATACAGGTGGTACCAGTACATAGTCAATGTGAGGAGGCTATATACAGGAAGTACCAGTACAGAGTCAATGTGAGGAGGCTATATACAGGTGGTACCAGTACAGAGCCAATGTGAGGAGGCTATATACAGGAAGTACCAGTACAGAGTCAATGTGAGTAGGCTATATACAGGAAGTACCAGTACAGAGTCAATGTGAGGAGGCTATATACAGGAAGTACCAGTACAGAGTCAATGTGAGGAGGATATATATTCAGGTGGTACCAGTACAGAGTCAATGTGAGGAGGATATATATTCAGGTGGTACCAGTACAGAGTCAATGTGAGGAGGCTATATACAGGAAGTACCAGTACAGAGTCAATGTGAGGAGGATATATACAGGTGGTACCAGTACAGAGTCAATGTGAGGAAGCTATATACAGGTGGTACCAGTACAGAGTCAATGTGAGGAGGCTATATACAGGAAGTACCAGTACAGAGTCAATGTGAGGAGGATATATACAGGTGGTACCAGTACAGATTCAATGTGAGGAGGCTTTATACAGGAAGTACCAGTATAGAGTCAATGTGCGGGGGCACCAGTTAGTTGAAGTAACTGAGGTAATATGTACATGTAGGTAGAGTTAACGTGACTATGCATAGATAATAAACAGAGATTAGCAGCAGCATAAGAAAAGGGGTCTGGTGGCCCTTTGACTAGCCATTCAGGAGTCTTATGGCTTGAGGGTAGAAGCTGTTAAGAAGCCTTTTGTACCTAGACTCGATACTGCTTTCTGTCTGGTATAGTGGTCTTGGATGGCAGGAAGCTTGGCCCCAGTGATGTACTGGTCCATACGCACTACCCTCTGTAGTGCCTTGCGTTCGGAGGCCGAGCAGTTGCCATACCAGGCGGTGATGCAACCAGTCAGGATGCTCTCGATGGTGCAGCTGTAGAACCTTTTAAGGATCTGAGGACCCATGCCAAATCTTTTCAGTCTCCTGAGGGGGAATAGGCTTTGTCGTGCCTTCTTCATGACTGTCTTAGTGTGTTTCGACCATGATAGTTTGTTGGTGATGTGGACACCAAGGAACTTGAAGCTCTCAACCTGCTCCACTACAGTCCCATCGATGAGAATTGGGGCGTGCTCGGTCCTCCTTTTCCTGTAGTCCACAATCATCTCCTTTGTCTTGATCACGTTGAGGGAAAGGTTGTTGTCTTGGCACCACACGGCCAGGACTCTTACCTCCTCCTTATAGGCTGTCTCATCGTTGTCTGTGATCAGGCCTACCACTGTTGTGTCATCGACAAACATGATGATGGTGTTGGAGTCGTGCCTGGCCATGCAGTCATGGTTGAACAGGGAGTACAGGAGGGGACTGAGCACGCACCCCTGAGCTCATCTGGTATGCTCGTGTCACTGGGCTGCTTGCGGCTGCGCTTCCCTTTGTAGTCTGTAATAGTTTGCAAGCCCTGCCACATCCGACGAGCGTCAGAGCCGGTGTAGTACGATTCAATCTTAGTCTTGTATTGACGCTTTGCCTGTTTGATGTTTCGTCGGAGGGCATAGCGGGATTTCTTATAAGCTTCCGGGTTAGAGTCCCGCTCCTTGAAAGCGGCAGCTCTACCCTTTAGCTTAGTGCGGATGTTGCCTGTAATCCATGGCTTCTGGTTGGGGTATGTACATACAGTCACTGTGGGGACGACGTCATCGATGCACTTATTGATGGAATGCCAATGACTGTTGTGGCGTACTTCTCAATGCCATCGGAAGACTCCCGGAATATATTCCAGTCTGTTAATCTGCACTGTCCAATTTACAGTGAAAGAATACCATGCTATTTTTTTAGGTTAGTGCACAGTTATGTACTTGAAAATGTATCAATAAACCAATTATGCACATTTGGGCAGACTTGATACAACATTTTGAACAGTAATGCAATGGTTCTTTGGATCAGTCTAAAACTTTGCACATACACTGCTACCATCTAGTGGACAAAATCTAAATTGCGCCTGGACTCCTAAGTAATATGATGGCCTTTCTCTTGCATTTCAAAAATGATGTGACAAAAAAAAAGTTTTTTTCTTTGTATTATCGTTTGCCAGATCTAATGTGTTATATTCTCCTACATTAATATCACATTTCCACCAACTTCAAAGTGTTTGCTTTCAAATGGTATCAAGAATATGCATGTCCTTGCTTCAGGTCCTGAGCTACATGCAATTAGATTTGGGTATGTCATTTTAGGCAAACATTTAAAAAAAGGGTTAGATCCTTAAGAGGTTTTTAAGACATAAGCTTAAACTTTACTCAATTAAATGATTTGTTTAAACACCAATGTGCAGAAAGTGTGGTGTCACTGGGATTCGACACTGCCGTCTGAGTGTTCTGGTCCCCGAAACCCCAACTCTACCTGCTGAGCTACCTGAATCTACATTTAAAAAATCATAACTGTATTGTAAGTATGGTGTCCAGTAGAGGCTGGAGTTTCAAAGCAGCTTGGAATCGAAGAAAGCACCGGAACTACAGTGAAATCAGTGGGATTTTGCAACACACGGTTTGAAAATGCAAAGTTTGTTTGCTCAATTAAGTAACGTTACTGTGTATAGTTTTACTTGTGTAACGTTAACATCGAGGACAATAACGCAAGCTACTCTAGCTAACCAAGCTAGTTAACGTTACTTGGCTAGCTTGCTAACATTAGATGACTTGGTAACATTAGCTAGCTAGTTCAAAACAACGTTGCTGTAGCTAGCTAGCTAAATGAATAAATGTAAATGCTGTTGAGTTGGCTAGTTTGCTATCTGATTATGTCCTTGCTAGCAGAGTTGCTTAGTTAGCTAGCTTGCTGACGTTAGATGGTTTGTTATTGGCTAGCTAGCTATCTAACAACATTGACGTTATATGTACGTTCAGAGACAAAAAGGCCTTTTATTCATGTAGCTAATCTGGTGTGTCTTTCAATTAGGGCAATGGCCAGCCCCAGCATTGTATTCACCACAACACCATGTGGATTAGCTCTCGAAAACTGAAGGCGGTATTCTAGCCTTCTCCCTACAGTTCAGCGGTTAGCTTCGCCCACGACTGGCTCATGTAAACAACGATCTCGACGCTGTGTTTTAACATTTTAGAAATGTAAATAATCATCGCTTTCAAAACATACGGCCCTTTCATCAGCGAGAAAGTATCCTTCAAAATAAAAAAGCTACACTTACTGTAGCAGTTTTGCACAGATCCATAGAGCTATGGGTGCCTCCATCCATCGGAACTACACTTCCGCTACACTTCCGCTACACTTCCCCAGTTATCTTACACACAGGTGTTCGGAGCACGCTAGATGGCACATATCTTTTGTCTGTTTTCCTTAAACAAGCGCTGTAACATGGCGATATGGCCGTGTGGGAACACTAACCCTATAAAGGAATGTATCAGTTTATTTGTATTTTTATGTATTATTATTTCTTGCTGATATGAAAGATAAGGTCCTTATGCTCCCAAAACCGTAACGCAAGTGATGCGTGTTAATGTTCAGTTCGAGCGTTGAGGCACTTAACAAAACTCCCCCATACATAAGACACCTTCATCTAATGACTCTTATGTGTAATGTAATGGAACTGAGAGTCTTGATCCAGGGCTACATCTGGATGCTATAGCCATGGAGGTACTGTTCTGTATGCAACATTGCATTCACTTAGCCCAGATTAGACTACATGAGACTACACACCAGATTAGCTACCTGAATAAAGGGGCTTTTTTCCCCCTCTGAATGTACATATAACGTAACTTTCTTTCTAACAGGGCCGTAGACATGAAGGTAAGAACATACGAAAATATAAATGCTTATTAGAAATATCTGCCATCTGTCTTTACAGACTGAATGTATATAAATATAGGGGGTGGTGAGGGAAATATTTTAACATAATGTGTCATTTCTAATACTTATATTGTGTTTTGTAGCTTAGGTTTCTGTCTGTAATGCCAAGCACCTGAAGTCGACAGTTTGGAGATGCTACCTTTCATTCTGTCAAACTGTCTTGCCATCGCCACAACCTGGGCTGGGGCAGGTTAAGACATGTATCAGGGACTTGTTTCTGAAGAACATTCTTCACAGTAAGTTTTGATGTTATTAAATGTGTTACACTTGCTTTCTCTACTTTTAAGTCAATTCTTAAACTCACGTGTCAGACCACTGTAAGGGCTGGATTGTGGTAACCTTTATGTCCATCAGGGGGAACCACAACCCAGTCCTTACATCAGGGAGGGAAGGTGAATGATCCCCAATCAGAGACAGCTGTCTAGCGTTGTCTCTGATTGGGAATGGTATTTAGCCTTCTCTCTCATCCACCTGCATGTGGATCATTGTTTGTTTCTGTTTGTCTGCATGTGGCAGAACTCAGTCAGTCACCGTGTTTTGTTTGTTTAGTATTCGTTTAGTCATCTCCGTTCATTATTCTTGTGCTTCGTGATTACAACTCACATAATAAAGAAGGAATGACGCTCCACCAACGCTCCGTGTATCGTCCCATATATTCGCACCGTGACAGAATGATCCACCACCCTGGGACGCAAAGGAGTTTGACGTTGGGAGATATCCTCCTCGGTATGGGGAAAATTACCGAAGAGGAATACTCCCATCATCGTGCGGTGGAGGAGGGCTGGTGTCCGGAGCAGAGGCGCCGAAGACGGGGAAAACGTCACCGGGCTATAGCGAAGGACCAGCCTGGAGCCCAGAAAACCCCCCAAACAGATTTTGGGGGGGGGGCTATGGGGGTGGTCGGGGATCGAGGGAGAAGAGCCCCGACCACTGCACTCGTGGGGGTTCCAGGAGGAGCTCCTACAGCCGTGGGAGCAGGAGTACAGAGAGGAGTCGGAGGAGTACGACGACGTGCTTCTGTTCCCTCACTCGTGGGGGTTCCCGGAGGAACCCTCACAGGATGGGGATTGGCGGTGGAGTAGGGACGACAGGTACAGTCGTGCTCCAGCGCCAGTTCCCAGTCCGGTGCCTCCAGCGCCGGTCCTGAGTCGGAGACGGAGGAGACCGACTCAGCGCACCACACCATCGGTGCGCAACAACAGCCCGGATTGCGGTACTGCCCGCGCCTGCTCCGTGCACCAGCCCAATGGTGCGTGTTCCCAGCCCGGTGCGACCCGTGCCAGCTCTGCGCACCAGACCGACAGTGCGTTTCCCCAGCCCAGTACGGCCCGTGCCAGCTACACGCACCAGACCATCGGTGCGTTCCTCCAGTCCGGTACGGCCCGTGCCTGCGCCTCGCACCAGCCCTATAGTGCGTGCCAACAGCCCGGTGCGACCCGTGCCAGCTCAACGCACCAGCCCAACGGTGCGTTTCCCCAGCCAGGCACAGCCCGTTCCAGCTACTCGCACCAAACCAGTGGTGCGTTCCCCCAGCCCGGTACGGCCCGTGCCTGCTACACGCACCAGACCAGTGGTGCGCTCCCCCAGCCCGGTGCCTGCTATTCGCACCAGACCCATGGTGCGTTCCCCCAGTCCGGTACGGCCCGTGCCTGCGCCTCGCACCAGACCAGTGGTGCGTTCCACCAGTCCATTACGCCCCATGCCAGCGTCGAGTGACAGCGCAGAGCATCCAGCGTCGAGTGACAGCGCAGAGCCTCCAGCGTCGAGTGACAGCGCAGAGCCTCCAGCGTCGAGTGACAGCGCAGAGCCTCCAGCGTCGAGTGACAGCGCAGAGCCTCCAGCGTCACTTGACAGCGCAGAGCCTCCAGCGTCGCTTGACAGCGCAGAGCCTCCAGCGACGATTGAAAGCACGAGTACATGGCGGGGGACCAGCATGTACTCGTGGCTGGGAGCATCAGCGGGGTCTGGTCCCAAACCAGGAAGGGCGGTCAGGGTTACTCCAGTGATGGAGCAGTCCGCTCCACCGGTGCCCAGTCCGGGTCCGGTCGTTGGCTCCGCCCCCATGCCGGAGCAGTCCGCTTCACCGGAGCCCACTCAGGTTCCGGTCGTCGACTCCGCCCCCATGCCGGAGCAGTCCGCTCCACCGGAGCCCACTCAGGTTCCGGTCGTCGACTCCGCCCCCATGCCGGAGCAGTCCGCTCCACCGGTACCTAGTCCGGGTCCGGTCGTCGACTCCGCCCCCATGCCGGAACAGTCCGCTCCACCGGAGCCCACTCAGGTTCCGGTCGTCGACTCCGCCCCCATGCCGGAGCAGTCCGCTCCACCGGAGCCCACTCCAGGTCCGGTCATCTCTGCGTCGGTGCCCAGAGTGGGCACGACGTTCAGCACCGCTGTGGAGCAGGAGCTCCATAGCGTGTCGGTGCCCAGTCTGGGGCCGACAGCCAGCCCAACCACAGGGCTGGAAACCATCTCAGCGTCGGTGCCCAGGCTGGGCACGGCATTCGGCCCCTCTCCAAGGTCGAGGGCTCCCACACCAGGGTCCAGACAGGACTTGGTGCATCGCGGGAGTACTGAGGGGGGAATCATCACGCCAGGGTCCGGACCGAAGCTGGAACCGGAGCCTCCCCCAGCAACCACCTCAGTGCCCCGCCACTCCCCCCCCTGGGTTAGTGAACATTTTGGAGAGCGGGGGGACCAAGTGCGGTCGGGAGCCCGCACCTAGGAGGGGGGGTACTGTAAGGGCTGGATTGTGGTAACCTTTATGTCCATCAGGGGGAACCACAACCCAGTCCTTACATCAGGGAGGGAAGGTGAATGATCCCCAATCAGAGACAGCTGTCTAGCGTTGTCTCTGATTGGGAATGGTATTTAGCCTTCTCTCTCATCCACCTGCATGTGGATCATTGTTTGTTTCTGTTTGTCTGCATGTGGCAGAACTCAGTCAGTCACCGTGTTTTGTTTGTTTAGTATTCGTTTAGTCATCTCCGTTCATTATTCTTGTGCTTCGTGATTACAACTCACATAATAAAGAAGGAATGACGCTCCACCAACGCTCTGTGTATCGTCCCATATATTCGCACCGTGACAACCACGTGCCATTCAAATGTAACGATGTTATTTCTTTGTGTAGGACCCATTCTGAAGAACCCTGCTACCCGGGATGCCAAAGATGAGGGGATCCAGATTCAGATCAACCATTACCTGAAAGGGGCCTCCGATTTTGAAAGTGGGAGGCGGAAGTGCACAGGGTAGATAGATCCGCTGCAGTGAGGGTCAACATCAAGGATCAATCCATAATCCCCTTAGCCCGCCCCCTCTGTGGGGAAGTGGCGCTCGACAACTAGTGCTAAGGAGAGCTAAATTAGGCCTAGGGATTCACACCCTCAGTGGCGGTTCTAGCTTGTATGTCACCCTGGGCTTGTATGTCACCCTGTACCCATCCTCTGGCTGTGGTTCATTGTGGTGTAGTACTGAAGCAGGACTTTCATTCCTCTGGCTGTGGTTCATTGTGGTGTAGTACTGAAGCAGGACTTTCATTCCTCTGGCTGTGGTTCATTGTGGTGTAGTACTGAAGCAGGACTTTCATTCCTCTGGCTGTGGTTCATTGTGGTGTAGTACTGAAGCAGGACTTTCATTCCTCTGGCTGTGGTTCATTGTGGTGTAGTACTGAAGCAGGACTTTCATTCCTCTGGCTGTGGTTCATTGTGGTGTAGTACTGAAGCAGGACTTTCATTCCTCTGGCTGTGGTTCATTGTGGTGTAGTACTGAAGCAGGACTTTCATTCCTCTGGCTGTGGTTCATTGTGGTGTAGTACTGAAGCAGGACTTTCATTCCTCTGGCTGTGGTTCATTGTGGTGTAGTACTGAAGCAGGACTTTCATTCCTCTGGCTGTGGTTCATTGTGGTGTAGTACTGAAGCAGGACTTTCATTCCTCTGGCTGTGGTTCATTGTGGTGTAGTACTGAAGCAGGACTTTCATTCCTCTGGCTGTGGTTCATTGTGGTGTAGTACTGAAGCAGGACTTTCATTCCTCTGGCTGTGGTTCATTGTGGTGTAGTACTGAAGCAGGACTTTCATTCCTCTGGCTGTGGTTCATTGTGGTGTAGTACTGAAGCAGGACTTTCATTCCTCTGGCTGTGGTTCATTGTGGTGTAGTACTGAAGCAGGACTTTCATTCCTCTGGCTGTGGTTCATTGTGGTGTAGTACTGAAGCAGGACTTTCATTCCTCTGGCTGTGGTTCATTGTGGTGTAGTACTGAAGCAGGACTTTCATTCCTCTGGCTGTGGTTCATTGTGGTGTAGTACTGAAGCAGGACTTTCATTCCTCTGGCTGTGGTTCATTGTGGTGTAGTACTGAAGCAGGACTTTCATTCCTCTGGCTGTGGTTCATTGTGGTGTAGTACTGAAGCAGGACTTTCATTCCTCTGGCTGTGGTTCATTGTGGTGTAGTACTGAAGCAGGACTTTCATTCCTCTGGCTGTGGTTCATTGTGGTGTAGTACTGAAGCAGGACTTTCATTCCTCTGGCTGTGGTTCATTGTGGTGTAGTACTGAAGCAGGACTTTCATTCCTCTGGCTGTGGTTCATTGTGGTGTAGTACTGAAGCAGGACTTTCATTCCTCTGGCTGTGGTTCATTGTGGTGTAGTACTGAAGCAGGACTTTCATTCCTCTGGCTGTGGTTCATTGTGGTGTAGTACTGAAGCAGGACTTTCATTCCTCTGGCTGTGGTTCATTGTGGTGTAGTACTGAAGCAGGACTTTCATTCCTCTGGCTGTGGTTGATTGTGGTGTAGTACTGAAGCAGGACTTTCATTCCTCTGGCTGTGGTTGATTGTGGTGTAGTACTGAAGCAGGACTTTCATTCCTCTGGCTGTGGTTGATTGTGGTGTAGTACTGAAGCAGGACTTTCATTCCTCTGGCTGTGGTTGATTGTGGTGTAGTACTGAAGCAGGACTTTCATTCCTCTGGCTGTGGTTCATTGTGGTGTAGTACTGAAGCAGGACTTTCATTCCTCTGGCTGTGGTTCATTGTGGTGTAGTACTGAAGCAGGACTTTCATTCCTCTGGCTGTGGTTCATTGTGGTGTAGTACTGAAGCAGGACTTTCATTCCTCTGGCTGTGGTTCATTGTGGTGTAGTACTGAAGCAGGACTTTCATTCCTCTGGCTGTGGTTCATTGTGGTGTAGTACTGAAGCAGGACTTTCATTCCTCTGGCTGTGGTTCATTGTGGTGTAGTACTGAAGCAGGACTTTCATTCCTCTGGCTGTGGTTCATTGTGGTGTAGTACTGAAGCAGGACTTTCATTCCTCTGGCTGTGGTTCATTGTGGTGTAGTACTGAAGCAGGACTTTCATTCCTCTGGCTGTGGTTCATTGTGGTGTAGTACTGAAGCAGGACTTTCATTCCTCTGGCTGTGGTTCATTGTGGTGTAGTACTGAAGCAGGACTTTCATTCCTCTGGCTGTGGTTCATTGTGGTGTAGTACTGAAGCAGGACTTTCTTTCCTCTGGCTGTGGTTCATTGTGGTGTAGTACTGAAGCAGGACTTTCATTCCTCTGGCTGTGGTTCATTGTGGTGTAGTACTGAAGCAGGACTTTCATTCCTCTGGCTGTGGTTCATTGTGGTGTAGTACTGAAGCAGGACTTTCATTCCTCTGGCTGTGGTTCATTGTGGTGTAGTACTGAAGCAGGACTTTCATTCCTCTGGCTGTGGTTCATTGTGGTGTAGTACTGAAGCAGGACTTTCATTCCTCTGGCTGTGGTTCATTGTGGTGTAGTACTGAAGCAGGACTTTCATTCCTCTGGCTGTGGTTCATTGTGGTGTAGTACTGAAGCAGGACTTTCATTCCTCTGGCTGTGGTTCATTGTGGTGTAGTACTGAAGCAGGACTTTCATTCCTCTGGCTGTGGTTCATTGTGGTGTAGTACTGAAGCAGGACTTTCATTCCTCTGGCTGTGGTTGATTGTGGTGTAGTACTGAAGCAGGACTTTCATTCCTCTGGCTGTGGTTCATTGTGGTGTAGTACTGAAGCAGGACTTTCATTCCTCTGGCTGTGGTTCATTGTGGTGTAGTACTGAAGCAGGACTTTCATTCCTCTGGCTGTGGTTCATTGTGGTGTAGTACTGAAGCAGGACTTTCATTCCTCTGGCTGTGGTTCATTGTGGTGTAGTACTTAAGCAGGACTTTCATTCCTCTGGCTGTGGTTCATTGTGGTGTAGTACTGAAGCAGGACTTTCATTCCTCTGGCTGTGGTTCATTGTGGTGTAGTACTGAAGCAGGACTTTCATTCCTCTGGCTGTGGTTCATTGTGGTGTAGTACTGAAGCAGGACTTTCATTCCTCTGGCTGTGGTTCATTGTGGTGTAGTACTGAAGCAGGACTTTCATTCCTCTGGTTGTGGTTCATTGTGGTGTAGTACTGAAGCAGGACTTTCATTCCTCTGGCTGTGGTTCATTGTGGTGTAGTACTGAAGCAGGACTTTCATTCCTCTGGCTGTGGTTCATTGTGGTGTAGTACTGAAGCAGGACTTTCATTCCTCTGGCTGTGGTTCATTGTGGTGTAGTACTGAAGCAGGACTTTCATTCCTCTGGCTGTGGTTCATTGTGGTGTAGTACTGAAGCAGGACTTTCATTCCTCTGGCTGTGGTTCATTGTGGTGTAGTACTGAAGCAGGACTTTCATTCCTCTGGCTGTGGTTCATTGTGGTGTAGTACTGAAGCAGGACTTTCATTCCTCTGGCTGTGGTTCATTGTGGTGTAGTACTGAAGCAGGACTTTCATTCCTCTGGCTGTGGTTCATTGTGGTGTAGTACTGAAGCAGGACTTTCATTCCTCTGGCTGTGGTTCATTGTGGTGTAGTACTGAAGCAGGACTTTCATTCCTCTGGCTGTGGTTCAATGTGGTGTAGTACTGAAGCAGGACTTTCATTGCAGCTAGAACCGTTTATTTATTATTTATACTAATATTTATTTATTATGGTGCATTACTGCCATCTACTGCACCATCTACCCCTGCCTCCTGCCCATGTACTGTACCATCTACTGTACCATCTACCCCTGACTCCTGCCCATGTACTGTACCATCTACCCCTGCCTCCTGCCCATGTACTGTACCATCTACTGTACCATATACCCCTGCCTCCTGCCCATCTACTGTACCATCTACCCCTGCCTCCTGCCCATGTACTGTACCATCTACCCCTGCCTCCTGCCCATGTACTGCACCATCTACCCCTGCCTCCTGCCCATGTACTGCACCATCTACCCCTGCCTCCTGCCCATGTACTGCACCATCTACCCCTGCCTCCTACCCATGTACTGCACCATCTACCCCTGCCTCCTGCCCATGTACTGTACCATCTACCCCTGCCTCCTGCCCATGTACTGTACCATCTACTGTACCATCTACCCCTGCCTCCTGCCCATGTACTGTACCATCTACTGTACCATCATCCCCTGCCTCCTGCCCATGTACTGTACCATCTACTGTACCATCTACCCCTGCCTCCTGCCCATGTACTGTACCATCTACTGTATCATCTACCCCTGCATCCTGCCCATGTACTGTACCATCTACTGTACCATCTACCCCTGCCTCCTGCCCATGTACTGTACCATCTACTGTATCATCTACCCCTGCATCCTGCCCATGTACTGGAGTCATAGCTTACCAGTAGAAGTATGCAGATGCAGGAATGCTCACATGCAGGAATACTCCGAATTCCGGGCTGCAGTTGCCGCCATCTCTGACGATTTGCTTAATTTGGAGACCCAACTAAAAAAGGCACCAACCCTCACTCAAAGCTGAATTGGAACACCACTCCAACTCGATGCGGCTCGCGCAAAATGGAGGGGGAGGGCTAAAGGCGTCGGTATGCATAGATTGGGTTTCCTCCTAGTAGAACTTGGCAAAGTGATCGTCTGTGCTCACTACTCCCTTAAAATAACTTCTTTGAAAAACATGAAAAAAGCTGTTGGTTCTTCTTGAGACGCCGTAATCAAAAGCATACAGTAACACTTCCTCAAAATAGTCAAAATCAATCTAAGATAAATCAAGAAATCTGTTATTCGTTTTTGCCAATGTCTCAGTCACGGAATTCTACATCTTACTAAGGTAATACTAATATTGATGGTGCAGTATTTCTCAAGTGAAAACATGTGCATGAATGACAACACACACTTAATTGGAAAATCCCTACTGTTGACCAATCACAAACGAAGGGGCGTAGACTTCGGCTACCTAACTTCGGGATTGCCTCAAGAAAATGTTTTATGTACTCGAACAGCTGGAAAAAAACCCTGCCAAACACCAAAACGAATTTAGTCCAAGTCTCGGACCACCTGTCTCAAAGCCAGCCTTTACCCCCAAGCCACAAGACGGTTTCAACAGCTGAACCCTGGGCTGACTACTGCACCCTAGTACACACTTACCATTTATTCCTATTCTGTACACACTGAACTTACTTTTGTCTACCAGACCAATGCAATAGTTGTCACCTCACTGCACTACTAATGTACAGTATATACTTTCATATAATTCAATGCTGCTACTGTACCTTATTCCACCCATGTACATGGTGCAAAGTCCATACTTTATCCATATAAGCTTTTTTTTTTTTTTTATCATATTTTCTTTATTTGCATTCCTCTTGTACTTGATTTAGTATTTGTATTAGTATGTTATATATTTACTATGTTTTTATTAACTTTTATTTATTCGGGTGAGCCCAACTGAGAACAGGGTCTAACTTTCCTAAGGACATATTATTTGTGTTCCCCTCACTAGCTCTGACTTTGCTGATATCTACTCTATTGAGAAAAATGTTACTATGACTGTGATATGTGGTCGTCCCACCTAGCGATCTTAAGATGAATGCACTAACTGTAAGTCACTCTGGATGAAATGTAAATTAAAGTCAATCATTCAATCAAAACAATTGCACAATTCCTCAGTGAACTCATTTATCATCAGGGGTTTAAACCAGGGAATACTAATGTAATGAATTTTGAAAGTGATTCCAAAAATGTGGAGCGTTAAAACTACTTTAGTTCAGTGGAACCTCGAGAGAGTGTCTCATGTTTTAACAACGAAGTTAAGTCGGAAGTAGAGCTTTTCAGACAAAAAGGGACTAATAAATTGATCTACGGGACGTTAATGAGGACCAGACAACCACTTGGTACAGGATGCAGTGGTGTGATAATGGTGTTATACAGTAAGTAGCCTACAATGTCACTTACTTGATTGCTTGTTTATGTTACTTATTTGATTAAGTAACTTTGTGAGAGAAGCCTGCAAGTACATTTGACTGAATTTGGATTTGTGACCAGGACTGGCCTTGGTTGTATATTTTGCACACACATAATCATTTACAGTACTTTTCAAATAGCAATAAACATATTAAAATAAGTGGTGAAAGGGAGCAGGCATGCCGCTGGCTCGACGCTGAAAAAAATGTCTTGCCTCCGACTGGCAAACTGTAGTTTTGCTGGTCGGGAGAAGGGCGGGTGGGCTGTGTGGGGGAAAACGGCACATGAACGGCAGGAGCACGGCTGCCGTTTGACATACAGTAGCGGCCTTTGGCGGGAGCCCTGTGAATGAAGCCGATCTGCAAAAATAGCTGTCGCTCAGCACTCGAGTGCTCATTGCTAACTGGGTCTCTGTTCATGGTTTGTGTTCTGGTAGGTCCCTGAAAACTGTCTCCATTTCTTTCCTGCGGTCCTGCCATGCATGCATAGCTAGCTAAGAATCATCTTTTGATAACGGGTATACCTTACTATCTAACTTAGCTAGCTCATTAAACAGTATTTTATTTGCTATTTCTGTAAGATACCACTTATTAGAGCCTTGAATCTCATAGGGACCTCACTGGTCATCTAGCTAGCCACCAGTGTTGGGAAGCAGTGAACTACATGTAGTTCAACTGGTAATTTAATTACATTTTGCATTATCTTTGTGATAGTTGAACTAAATTCAAATATTGGTAGTGTTTCAGTGGTTAATTTATTTTAGCCATGTAGTGGTATAGCTAACTAACTGTTTTTTAACATGGATGAAGTAGGCAAGAATTTCCTTTCTTTTTTTTTGGCATCAGACCTGCCTAATTCTCACTTGAAACTGTTTTTGTGTGTTAAATTACACATTCTGTTAACTCCAGAGTGAGCTGTCTTGCAATTTGTTGTCTCAGATTTGGATATGATAATTTTTCTTAAACTACTGAACTACTTTTTCAAAGTAACTTTAGTTAAATAAACTATATTTTTGGAATTGTAGCTTAACTTCTTCCAGTGTGAAGTAATTGGTAGCTTGGTAAACTATATTTTCAGATTAGCTTCCCCAACACTGCTAGCCACGTTAGCCAGCAGGGTTGCATCAGTTTCCATTGGATTAGACTAGAGCTAGCCAGCTAATGACGTGGGTCCGCAAGGAAATGCTACTGAACCCATGACAAAATCATGTTTTGACATTCTTTTTAAAATTTATTTAACCTTTTATTTGACTAGGCATGTCAGTTAAGAACAAATTCTTATTTACAATGACGGCCTACCCCGGCCAAACCCTCCCCTAACCCGGACGACGCTGGGCCAATTGTGCGCCGCCCTCTGGGACTCCTGATTAGGGATGCACTTTTTTGGGGAATATTCAGAGGTGGAAACTTTCCATGGGAATAAATGGTTATATATGGGAATTAATGGAAATATATGCAAATTAATATTAATACCATTTAAATGTAGATGTTTTTTGCATTGGATATATTTACCATATCATATGGAGACAGAAACATAAACTTTTTAGCTTATCATAAGTAGACATAATTGCAAATTATTAAATCCTTCCAATAGAAATAAAAAAACGATTTAGTTACGAATTGAACTTTAATTAAATGAGTTGACTCTTCGAATGGGATAATTTCACTGAACAACAAAAGAAAGGGAATATTGAATGATCCCCAATGATCCATCGCATCTCCCAAAAACGTTTTCAACATACATCTGTAAAATGATAGTCTAGAAACTAAAGGTTTGGTTGTCTTCCTCTCAGGCTTCCATGTCTTCTCCCTGGACCTCCTCAATGTCCACCTCTTGAACATCAGACTCTGAGGCCTCATCTTCACTGTCACTCTTCACTGTCACTTTCCAACCTTGTTGAGGATGGCCCGTTGTCAGGCTCAAAAAGCCTAAAATTTGCCCGGATGGCCACCACTTTTTCAACCCTTGTATTGGTCAGGCTGTTGCGTGCTTTGGTGTGTGTATTCCCAAACCAAGACCAGTTGTGCTCTGAGGCGGCTGATGTTGGTGGGATTTGGAGGATGATGGAGGCAACAGGGGAAAGAGCCTCAGATCCACAAAGTCCCTTCCACATGATGACAACACCACCCCATCGAGTGTTGCTGGGCAGCTTCAATGTGTGCTCTTATTCTTCTCACTTTTCTTGGTGAGGTAGATTGCTGTAATAACTTGATGACCCTTCACATACCTAACCATTTCCTTGGCTCTCTTGTAGAGTGTATCCATTGTTTTCAGTGCCATGATGTCCTTGAGGAGCAGATTCAATGCATGAGCAGCACAGCCAGCTAGCTGCCATTTCAGAGTTTGACTTGACTGTTAGCTTTTGCTGGCAGATGTTGGCTAAAATCCACATAGAACCTTCAAGTTTCTTTGCCTTCACTGGGTTTATATACAGTATATAGAACCATTTTTAGTAGGTTCTCTATAGATTATTTTACCCCGTCCAATGAACCAAGAGGTTCCCAGAGAACCCTTTTTCTTAGAATGTATTATATTTCATGAAGCCTTCATAAACATTTAATAAAGCCTACATAGATGTTTAATACATTTTTTATAAGCTAATGCCATATAAGGATGTGTAAAATAACCAATTGAAAAAAGACATGTCACCCTATGACATTATAAATTATTTGTGAAACTAGGTCTTATAAAATGATTATGAAGACTTCAATAATCCTTTACAAGATATACTGTATTTAAAGTGTGACCCTCTGAACTAGTATTCTAAAGTTGGACGGCGGACGAGAATATTCAGGTGTTTGTCAATCAACTGCTGTCATTCTTATTCATGGATTTCCTGTCAAACCATGTCATGATTTATTGATAGATTTGAAGTATACATTTTACCGTAGCTCTAGAAAAACCTTTACTGTATAGAGGCTGGCAATGTTTGGAGTGAAACTCACTTCACTTTACTTCTCAGTAAATATCCTTTCATCTGAAGTAAGTCAGTGTCTCACAAACATGCAATCTGCCAAAAAGCTATTAAAGATGAACACACTGTACTTAATGTCTTATTCTGGCCTACTTAGGCGGGTTTGATACACCGGTGGTTCACAGTGTTTGCGTAGATTTTTCAAACAGCATCAATCATGTGGATGGGCCGGTAAACAGACGTGTGCGAGTCCCAGTGTGTTTGTTTGTGGTGCCATAAGTACATTAGGACTTGAGGGTTTACACCTTTCCGTAGTAAGTCAAGTTTGAGGGGGTCGACGAGTGCATTTTGGGAACGCAGGATGGAGGATGGAATGTGTGTTTAGTCTGAGTATAGGGACACTTAGGTTGTCCATCTGAAGGGATCAGGGAAACTCCGGACAGGAAAAGTGGAGTGGAAAGGAGTGAGGACAGCAAGTACAACCTTAGATGGCTCAGTTAGTTGATGCACAGTACCACACTGTAAAACATGTTTTTGAAATTGTCACAATAAATGGCTGTGTAATCAAGTCACATACTAAATTACATTGCATTGTGGGGGAAATTGTTTTTACAGCCAGGAAATTGTATGTATTTTAGACATTACCATAAAAAATGCTATGTAAAACGCAGTAGCAATTCACTTATAGTATTTGTGAATATTCAAAATGATTGATTGATTAATCTTATGCTACACAAAGGTAAATAACATTAGTTTCTAAACTAATCCAATCAGTTAGTTCACATTTGTTTAGTTTTGCACCCAATACTGAAACGGTTGTTCCAGTTTAAATGGCTTAGGTAGTTCCTGACCCTGGCAGTCCTTCTGACTGCAGGTTACAGGGGAATACATTCCAACTGTTGGATCTCATAACTCTGACTGGTTTCCAATAGGAATTACACATCACTTTGCAAGCCAGCATAATGTGACTTTCAGGTAGGGTTGCAAAATTCAGGTACCTTGGAAGATTCCTCCAGGATTTCTGGGAATGTTTAGAAAGCTACCATAATTTTGCAACCCTACTTGCAGGCCTGATGTGGCCACTGTATAAGAGTAAAACTTATGCAAATAAAGCTTTACAGTAAGAATATGTTACCGTAAAATGTCTACAGTAGCATTATTGGTACTGTAAATCAATTACAGTAGCAACAGTATTGGATACTGTAAAATATGGTATGGTAACATACTGTTGATTTTTTTTACAGTAAAAACAACAGGATTTGTATTACAGTGCAGGGTTGTGGGTTTGGTTACCCACAATCCTGACCACATACACTAAACACAATTGTTGCGGTTTAGCAGCTGGGTAATTTCACCTCAAAAAGCACCAGAGGATTTTGAGATCCATCATCTCGTATTGTTCTGAAATCGTTTCTGTTAGAAAGATTAGCATTCCTTCAACATTATTTTGTTGAAATATCAGTTGATCTCTGAGAAATTGAGCTTAAATACGTCATTTCTTTATCGCTTTGGTACTATTTTCACAAGTATGTGGTGAATTTTCCAAACTCCAAGCTGGTAACACATTCAAAACCTTTCGTTGCGCATTAATTTTGTTTGTATACATCTTTCACCACGCAACCGTTGATCCAGAATAAGTTTACTGTGAAATGAGTACATTGGTTTAATCACCAATTTAGTTCTTCAAACAACAAATTAATCCAATAGCAACAAAAATTAAGAGTTTCAAAATTGCTCTTTGAATGTAGTATTGCTAAAGTACTGTAAATTAAAGTATGTGACACTGTTTTCACATCAGGCAATACACTATCCATACAAATACACTGAACATCACATTTCCATGATTTCTATCCCATGTGTGATCATTTGAAGACATCTTTTACAATGTAATCAAATGAAAGAAATGTTTAGCAAGCACTAGTTTGCATTAAGCCTGTTTTGAGCATTTGGCCATAGGTTCTCATTAAAAATTGCAGTAAATATCCTCATTGTTCATGCACCTGGGGAAAAACCTTTTGGCATGGTGAATCCAAGCCTGACATACAGTAGGCCTGGATTGAAATCGTTGCATCCATGGCCTAAAGGAGGGAGGTACACTGATGGAGGTGGCAGGTAGCCTAGCGGTTAGAGCGTTGGGCCAGTAACCCAAAGGTAGCTGGTTCAAATACCTGAGCTGACAATGTGTCCTTGAGCAAGGCATTTAACCCTAATTTGCTCCAGGGGCTGACCCTGTAGATATGAATTTATTCGTAACTGACTTGCCTAGTTAAATAAAATTAAAATGATACATCTTCCACCTGCATTGTAGTATTTTATTGCTCTTATGTATTGTAGTGGTCCTGTATGTGGCTCAGTTCATAAGAACATGGCACTAACAACAGCAGAGTTGTGTGTCGGTCACATACCAAAATGTGTGGACTGTTGTCACTTTGGATAAAAGTGCCTGTACGTAAATGGCATATGTTACGGCATTAGCCAATGCAATTTTAGAAAAGCAGGGTGACCCCCCCCACAAACCAAAAGTTTAAGTGATGATCAATGAAGATCAGTCAGATTAAGTCAAAGTAAAATGGCTTAACAGATGAGAATCATATCAAAAGTAATGTGAACTGCCTATTTGATTATCTGTTTTGAGATTTATACTAAGAGTTGTGAAAATCTACCACATACTTTTTTCCCCTGTTAAGAGAGACATTAGTAATTAAAGCTGTTGGGTTTATGTACCATCCTGGTAGTTCCTGCTATTAGCTGATCATTGTTTTTAAAGAATCCCACCGTGTTAAAGTGATAGTTCACCCAAATTACAAAATTACATATTGATTTTCTTACCCTGTAAGCAGTCTATTGACCAGGTATGACAGCAACCCAAATGTAATTGTAATTTAGGTGAACTATCCCTTTAACAATTGGGAGAATTATTTTAAAACGAATCATCTAATAGCAGGTCAGAATCTGGTAATATCAGAATGCAAGATGGGACATAAACTCAACAACTTTAATAACACATTTCTCTGAACGGGAAAAAAAAGATTTCACCAGATTCACTGAGAATACATATTATCACATTAATTTAATGAATTACATTCAAGCGTTTTCTGCTATTTTAAATGAGGACTTCATGTGTACATGCGTCTGGTTTCTCTGTTCTGAGTATGAATAGAAGTACATGGCATACGTGCGCCAAGATAGGGAGTCAGCAGGCTTCTCTGAGTTACAAGAACATATTGAAAATTGTTCTATTTAAAAACTGAGAACAAGTATTGTGATTAAGTCTGCTTTAGATGAATGTAGGCTACCAATGTAACAATCTACACTGAACAAAAATATAAACGCAACATGAACAGGTGAAGAAGCCGGATGTGGAGATCCTGGGCTGGCGTGGTTATACGTGGTCTGCGTTTGTGAGGCCGGTTGGACATACTGCCAAATTATCTAAAATGACGTTCGAGGCGGCTTATGGTAGTGATACGAACATTCAGTTCTATGGCAACCGCTCTGGTGGACATTTCTGCAGTCAGCATGCCAATTGCACGCTCCCTCAAAATATATATATTTTGCACAAGGTAACACCTGTGTAATGATCATGCTGTTTAATCAGCTTCTTGATGTGCCACACCTGTCAGGTGGATGGATTATCTTGGCAACGGAGAAATGCTCACTAACAAGGGATGTAAACAAACTTGTGCACAATTTGAGAGAAACAAGCTTTTTGTGCGTATGGAACATTTCTGGGATCTTTTATTTCAGCTCATGAAACATGGGACCAACACTTTACATGTTGTGTTTATATTTTGGTTCAGTGTAGAGTACCAGTCAAACGTTTAGACACCTACTCATTCCAGGAGTTTTCTTTATTTTTACTATTTTCTACGTTGTAGAATAATAGTGAAGACATCAACACTATAAAAGAACACATATGGAATCATGTAGTAACCAAAAAAGTGTTAAACAAATATTTGAGATTCTTCAAAGTAGCCACCCTTTGTCTTGATTACAACTTTGCACACTCTTGGCATTCTTTCAACCAGCTTCACCTGGAACACTTATCCAACAGTCTTGAAGGAGTTATCACATATGCTGAGCACTTGTTGGCTGCTTTTCCTTCACTCTGCGTTCCGACTCATCCCAAACCATCTCAATTGGGTTGAGGTCAGGTGATTGTGGAGGTCAGGTCATCTGATGCAGCACTCCATCACTCTCCTTCTTGGTCAAATAGCCCTTACACACCAAGGAGGTGTGTTCGGTTATTTTCCTGTTGAAAAACAAATAATTGGCATGGCATATCGCTGCAGAATGTTGTGGTAGCCATGCTGGTTAAGTGTGCCTTGAATCCTAAATAAATCACAGTCAGTGTCACCAGCAAAGCACCCCCAAACCATCACACCACCGACTTCATGCTTCACGGTGGGAACCCCAAATGCAGAGATAATCCGTTCACCTACTCTGTGTCTCACAAAGACACAGTGGTTGGAACCAAAAATCTCAAATTTGGACTCGTCAGACCACAGGACATATTTCCATCGGTCTAATGTCCATTGCACGTGTTTCTTGGCCCAAGCAAGTCTCTTCTTCTTATTGGTGTTCTTTAGTAGTGGTTTCTTTGCAGCAATTCGACCATGAAGACCTGATTCACACAGTCTCCTCTGAACAGTTGATGTTGAGATGTGTCTGTTACTTGAACTTGAAGCATTTATTTGGGTTGCAATTTCTGAGGCTGGTAACTCTAATGTACTTATACTCTTTCTCTTTTTTCCGGATTGACTGACATTCATGTCTTAAAGTAATGATGGCTGTCGTTTCTCTTTGCTTATTTGAGCTGTTCTTGCCATAATATGGACTTGGTATTTTACCAAATAGGGCTATCTTCTGTATACCACCCCTAACTTGTCACAACATAAGTGATTGGCTCAAACACATTAAGAAGGAAAGAAATTCCACAAAAGGCACACCTGTTAATTAAAATGCATTCCAGGTGACAACCTCATGAAGCTAGTTGAGAGAATGCCAAAAGTGTGCAAAGCTGTCATCAAGGCACTTTTTTGGTTACTACATGACTCAATATGTGTTATTTCATAGTGTTGACGTCTTCACTATTCCTACAATGTAGGAAATAGTAAAAATAAAGAAAAACCAGTAGGTGTCTAAACGTTTGACTGGTACTGTACATGGAAATTGCCTGTTTCAGAAGCTTTTCTTTTAGCTGTTGACAGATTTATTTTAGCGGCTGCCAGATTTTATTTTAGCGGTTGCCAGATTTTATTTTAGCGGTTGCCAGATTTTATTTTAGCGGTTGCCAGATTTTATTTTAGCGGTTGCCAGATTTTATTTTAGCGGTTGCCAGATTTTATTTTAGTGGCTGCCAGATTTTATTTTAGCGGTTGCCAGATTTTATTTTAGCGGCTGCCAGTGTATTGTTAATGTTTTATTTATCTATTTGATTGATATTTGTTATTATATTACGACAGCTACAAGGCCCCTCGGCTATTTTACATCAAAGCTTGAGATAAACATACCAACCGAATCTCAACTTGACATTGTAGGCTACACAAGCGTTTTACATGTACAATCATTTGAGTGCAGTGTTTTAAGTGTATAATGAGTGTGTGCTGATTTTGTTCTAGTGTGTGTGTACTGGGAAGTCGTGGTGCCACTGTGAAGGAGTCAAAGGCAATAAGGTAAGTGGACCAGCAGCCAAGGGAGTAACTGTTTCTGTCTCATTACGCTATTCAACTATTTTTTTTCTCTCGCTGTCTCTATTTCCGTTTCTGTTTTTATCTCCGTCTCTCTCGCTCTCGTAACACACACAGGGAGAAAAGGGTTACGCAGGGGAGCCTGGTCCATCTGGGTCCGTTGGCAATCCGGGTTCAGAGGGTCACTCTGGATCAGTTGGACCAAAGGTACTTTCCTTACCTGCACCATGCTCAAGATAAAAATGACCTTTAACAGGGCATTATACAGGGCCCGTGTTCATAAAATGTCTAAAATTAGTGCTGATCTAGAATTAGTTTGGTCTTTTATAAACTATTTATATGGACAGAGGGGACCTGATCTTAGATTAGCACAGTTAGCCATTTAAACTTTTAAGTTAACACATAACTGCATTGTTCAAGATTTTGGCACAGTTAGCAGTGTACTAGCCTTGAGAACCTAAGGTTGCAAGTTCAATACCTGCGAGAAGAAGCAGACCTGAGTCATGCTTTGATTGTCTTTCCCAGGGGGACGTGGGCCCTCATGGACCTACGGGACAATATGGCAATCGGGTAACTTTTCACAATACATGTCTGAGTTTGTGTGCTGTGTAACGTATCAAATCACATTTCTATTGGTCACATACACATATTTAGCAGATGTTATTGTGGGTGTAGTGAAATGCTTGTTTTTCTAGGTCCAACAGTGCAGTAGTATCTAACAATACACAACAATACACATATCTAAAAGTACAATAATGGAATTAAGAAATATATACAGCGGGGGCCAAAAGTTTGGAATATTACTCATTCAAGGGTTTTTCTTTATCTGCACTATTTTCTACATTGTAGAATAAAAGTGAAGAAATCAAAACTATGACATAACACATATGGAATCATGTTGTAACCAAAAAAGTGTTAAACAAATCGAAATATATTTTATATTTGAGATTCTTCAAATAGCCACCCTTTGCCTTGAAGACAGCTTTGCACACTCATGGCATTCTCTCAACCAGCTTCATGAGGACCGCCACAGGAATGGAAGTACTTCTGCTGCAGAGGATGAGTTCATTAGAGTTACCAGCCTCAGATTGCAGGACATATAAATGCTTCACAGAGTTCAAGTAACAGACACATCTCAACATCAACTGTTCAGAGGAGACTGTGTGAATCAAGCCTTCATGGTCAAATTGCTGCGAAGAAACCACTACTAAAGGACACCAATAAGAAGAAGAGACTTGCTTGGACCAAGAAACACAAGCAATGGACATTAGACAGGTGGAAATTTGTCCTGTGGTCTGGAGTCCAAATTGGAGATTTTTGGGTCCAACCTCAACCACATTTAGATGGTTTGAGATGAGTCGGACCGCAGAGTGATGGAAAAGCAACCAACAAGTTCTCAGCATATGTGAGAACTCCTTCAACACTGATGGAAAAGCTGGTTGAATGATATGCTGCTTTTCTGTAGGAAGTAGCATGATTCCATATGTGTTATTTCATAGTTTTGATGTATTCACTTTTATTCTAGAATGTAAAACAAATAGTGCAAATAAAGAAAAACCCTTGAATTAGTAATATTCCAAACTTTTGGCACCCAGTATAAATATTAGGATGAGCAATGTTTGAGTGGCATTGACTAGAATACAGTAGAATAGAATACAGTAAATACATATGAGATGAGTAAAGCAGTATATAAACATTATTAAAGTGACTAGTGTTCCATTTATTAAAGTGACCAGTGATTCCATGTCTATGTATATGGGGCAGCAGCCTCTAAGGTGCAGGATTGAGTAACCGGGTGGAAGCCGGCTAGTGATGGGTATTTAACAGTCTGATGGCCTTGAGATAGATTCTGTTTTTCTGTCTCTCTGTCCCAGCTTTGATGCACCTGTACTGACCTCGCCTTCTTGATGATAGCGGGGTGAACAGACCTTGGGTATATTTTGTATAATCCTCAATTCCTAAAACTACAACCCTTTTTATTTCTTCAGGGAGCTGTAGGTAAAGAAGGATTTGCTGGGACACCAGGTCTACCGGTAAGACTGTCTGTGTGTGTGTCGGTGTGTCTGTCTGTGTGTGAGGGCTTGGTTGTGGTAAGGCCTCTTACTCCCACCTAGGGGAGGAGAGAGGCACACAACCAAGTTCTCACACCCTAACTAGGGAGATTATCATCCCCAATCAGAGACAGCTGTCTAGCGTTGTCTCTGATTGGGGATAGTATTTAAGCTCCACACAAATCCACCTGTGTGTGGATCATTGTTCCTGCTTGTCTGCCTTGAGTTTACAGAAAGCAAGTAAGTCACTGTGTTTTGTTTTGTAGTCGTGTTTTTGTTTATTAGTCATCTCCGTCTGTTTATTTAATGCCTCGTGAGTCCAACTCATTAAATAAAAGAGGAATGACACTTCATCAGCGTTCCGTGTATCGTCCCATTACTCCGCACTGTGACAGAATGATCCACCACCCTGGGACGCAACGGGGGATTACTTTGGGAGATATCCTCCTCGGTATGGGAAAACACTCTTACACCGAGGAGGAACACTCTTATTATCGTTCGGTGGAGGAAGGCTGGGGTCCGGAGCAGCAGAGGCGCCGAAGACGGGGGAAACGTCACCGGGCTAAAGTTGAGGACCAGCCTGGAGCCCAGAAAAACCCCCAAACTGATTTTGGGGGGGGGCTATGGGGGTGGTCGGGGATCGAGGGAGAAGAGCCCCGACCACTGCACTCGTGGGGGTTCCAGGAGGAGCCCCTACAGCCGTGGGAGCAGGAGTACAGAGAGGAGTCGGAGGAGGACGACGACGATGTGCTTCTGTTCCCTCACTCGTGGGGGTTCCCGTAGGAACCCTCACAGGATGGGGATTGGCGGTGGAGTAGGGACGACAGGTACAGTCGTGCTCCAGCGCCAGTTCCCAGTCCGGTGCCTCCAGCGCCGGTCCAGAGTCGGAGGAAAAGGAGACCGACTCTGCGCACCAAACCATCGGTGCGCAACATGAGCCCGGTGCGACCCGTACCAGCTAAACGCACCAACCCAACGGTGCGTTTCCCCAGCCCGGTACGGCCCGCGCCTGCTCCGCGCACCAGCCCTATGGTGCGTATCTCCAGCCCGGTGCGACCTGTGCCAGCTCAACGCACCAACCCAACGGTGCGTTTCCCCAGCCCGGTGCGACCCGTGCCAGCGCCTCGCATCAGACCAGTGGTGCGTTCCCCCAGTCCAGTACGCCCCGTGCCTACTCCTCGCACGGAGGCTACAGTGACGGTCGCCAGCACAGCTCTGTGGTTGGAGACCATCTCTGCGTCGGTGCCCAGGGTGGGCACGACGTTCAGCCCCGCTGTGGAGCAGGAGCTCCATAGCGTGTCGGTGCCCAGTCTGGGGCCGACAGCCAGCCCAACCACAGGGCTGGAAACCATCTCTGCGTCGGTGCCCAGGGTGGGCACGACGTTCAGTCCCGCTGTGGAGCAGGAGCTCCATAGCGTGTCGGTGCCCAGTCTGGGGCCGACAGCCAGCCCAACCACAGGGCTGGAAACCATCTCTGCGTCGGTGCCCAGGGTGGGCACGACGTTCAGCCCCGCTGTGGAGCAGGAGCTCCATAGCGTGTCGGTGCCCAGTCTGGGGCCGACAGCCAGCCCAACCACAGGGCTGGAAACCATCTCTGCGTCGGTGCCCAGGGTGGGCACGACGTTCAGTCCCGCTGTGGAGCAGGAGCTCCATAGCGTGTCGGTGCCCAGTCTGGGGCCGACAGCCAGCTCTACCAGAGGGCTGAAAACCACCTCTGCGTCGGTGCCCAGGGTGGGCACGACGTTCAGTCCCGCTGTGGAGCAGGAGATCCATAGCGTGTCGGTGCCCAGTCTGGGGCCGACAGCCAGCCCTACCAGAGGGCTGAAAACCACCTCTGCGTCGGTGCCCAGGCAGGGCACGACGTTCAGCCCCGCTATGGAGCAGGAGCTCCGTAGCGTGTCGGTGCCCAGCCTGGGGCAGACAGCCAGACCTACTACAGGGCTGAAAACCACCTCTACGTCGGTGCCCAGGGTGGGCACGGCGTCCAGCCCGAGGCCTCCGATGAAGGTCAGCAGGCCGAGACCTCCGGAGAAGGTCAGCAGCCCGAGGCCTCCAGTGAAGGTGAGCAGCCCGAGGCCTCCAGTGAAAGTCAGCAGCCCGAAGCCTCCGGTGAAGGTCAGCAGCCCGAAGCCTCTGGTGAAGGTCAGCAGCCCGAAGCCTCCGGTGAAGGTCAGCAGCCCGAGGCCTCCGGTGAAGGTCAGCAGCCCGAGGCCTCCGGGGAAGGTCAGCAGCCCGAGGCCTCCGGGGAAGGTCAGCAGCCCGAGGCCTCCGGGGAAGGTCAGCAGCCCGAGACCTCCGGGGAAGGTCAGCAGCCCGAGACCTCCGGGGAAGGTCAGCAGCCCGAGACCTCCGGGGAAGGTCAGCAGCCCGGTACCTCAGGTGAAGGTGAGCAGCCCTGAACCTCCACCGGAGCCACATCCGGGTCCAGCAGTCTGCTCTGCTACAGTGCCAGAGCGGTCCGCTCCACCGGTGCCCAGTCCGGGGCCGGTCGTCTGCGTCACTCCAGTGCCGGAGCAGTCCGCTCCACCGGTGCCCAGTCCGGGGCCGGTCGTCTGCTTCGCTCCAGTACCGGAGCAGTCCGCTCCACCGGTGCCCAGTCCGGGGCCGGTTGTCAGCCCCTCTCCAGGGTCGAGGGCTCCCACACCAAGGTCCAAGAGGGATTTGGTGCAACGCGGGAGTACTGAGGGGGGAACCATCGCGCTGGGGTCCGGACTGGACCGGGCGTGCAACGGAGAGGTAGGAGGGAAGCTACTCTCACAGCCTGCGCCACGCCCGGAACCGGAACCGGAGCCCCCACCAGCAACCACCTCAGTACCCCGCCATGTCCCCCCTAGTTTTTTGGACATTTTTCTTTCAGGAGAGGGGGGATTTTTGTGCGATCGTGAGTCCGCACCTTAGGGTGGGGTACTGTGAGAGCTTGGTTGTGGTAAGGCCTCCGTCTGTTTATTTAATGCCTCGTGAGTCCAACTCATTAAATGAAAGAGGAATGACACTTCATCAGCGCTCCGTGTATCGTCCCATTACTCCGCACTGTGACACTGTGTGTCTGTCTGTCTGTGTGTGTGTGTGTGTGTGTGTGTGTGTGTGTGTGTGTGTGTGTGTGTGTGTGTGTGTTCATCAGTCTAATATTTGCCAACTGTTACTCTAGGGCATCCCAGGCCTTCAAGGACCAATGGGTCGACAAGGTGCCCCAGGATGCAATGGAACAGAGGTGCAGTAACAGTAGCTAATGTCACCATATTCTCTCTATGTCAACCTTTCTGACAAAAGCAGGACACCAAGCTAGAGATGCACGCACCCTTTCTATGCAGATGTGGACATATTCACCATTATAGTCACACACTATAACTACTGTAGACAGCAGTATTAGTAGTGTGTATCACTGCTGTTTATCCTCATATACTACCACAATCATAATGAGACATCCAAAGTGTATCTCAAATGGCGCCCTACTCACTATCTAGTGCACTATGTTTAACCAGAGCCCTGGGTTTCCTGGTCAGAAGTTGTCACCACGAGGAAGTACCATTTTGTCACGAGTGTGTGTGTTGGGAGACCAAGGCGCAGCGCAGGGATAATAGTTCGACATTGTTTTATTAGACTACGTGATAATAAATACTATGTATAAACAAAACATAAGACGAACTATACAAAAACGAAAACAAACACTATAGGAAAAAACGTCACGTTAAAAAACGTCACGTTCTGGCTCGGGTTGGGCCCGAGCCAGAACACACGTCTGTAAAGCGGCGGTTTTGAAAATGCGATTGGTTAGAGACCATCCAATGACTTCAATGATCTAAAGTATGTAGCGAACGATACTGTAGTGTGAGTCGTCAGGCTAACAGTCATTCTAACTGGGGCTAACATTGTGTCTTCGCAGGGGGAGAGGGGTCTCACTGGTCCACCCGGTCCACCTGGCAGTAATGGATCGAGAGTAAGATGGACACGTCTTGTGTTTCACTACTGTCTGTCAAAATACACTTTTACTATAACGTCCATGTTTCTCTTTTATTTTACAGGGTTCATCTGGAGTACCTGGACCCAAGGTAACCTCCCCACCTCTTCCTCCAGCTCATCCCTTCATCATCATCGCCATCATTATAATAATCTGCAGAATTTTAAATGTTCTGTGTGTGCATGTGCAGGGTGAATCCCAAACCATTGGAATTGGATGGCCTGGAAGGGACGGTGACCAGGTAACCAGCAGCATCCCATAATATAGCATCAGTCTGGTTGTTCTCCCTTCTCTCTGTCCCTCCTCAAACTCCACCTCCATACTCTATTCCTCTTTTACCCTCACCTCTCTATATCCCCTGTCTTCTTCTTCTCTATCTATTCATCCTCTTCCTCCATCCAAAATGGACCCCTACTTCCTGCTCTTGAGCCGGGTTTCAAGGAGAAGTGGTATTCGCCAAGCAAGCAGGTTCACGTCCTTTACATTTGCAATATGGATTCCCTTGCCTACCGATAGGCTAGAGGAAACGTTTGCCACACTTACACTCATCCAATGCCTATCTCTGTGGTGTCTTACAGGGTGTCTCTGGGCTACCAGGACCGATGGGACCATCAGGGGACGGTGGACCTCGTGGGGTTGAGGTGAGTTAATTGTTTTGCCTGGACTTGAGCTTGACTTTCAAATATGCCATTGGATTGTATTGAGGTGTTAGTGTTGTAACATACCGTGTATAGTTATGTATTATTGTGCCCTTGTTGTTACTCTCTCTGTGAAGGGAAAGCTAGGTCTACCTGGGGCCCCAGGATTAAAGGTAATGGCTTACTGTGTGTGTGTGTGTGTAAACAGTATGACATTGGGCTATTTGAGATCAATGGAAGGTGGCTCAGCTGTAACTGTTGACCTTTTCTGTAGGGTCAAGAGGGACGCAGCTCCAGTATCCCTGGCCCTCGTGGTCTGAAGGTAAAGACAGTCCTTCATTGTAACTCATTATTTTTGCATTATTCATCCTATATATAACTCGCCTAAATCTCCTAGTCCTCAGATCTCCATTGGCTGAATCTCTCTAATTGGAATACTTCAAATCACGGTTACGTTTAATGTTTTATTATATCTAACGTTTGTGCCTCTTATGCTAAAACTCATAACATACATATCATTTGTCAATCCAATTCCTTCAGTAAAAGGCCTTTTAAATGGTGGCATTGAATAGCTTTTAGATTAGGCTATGTTTTGTAGTTAAGACATAGCCACCTCTGCACTGCCCCTGTGTGGCCAGTCTGTGGAGCTGCACTTGAAGTATGAAGGCGAGAAACGCTGTGTTTTCTTGTCTGTGTTAACTGTACATGTATAACATAATGTGATTACCGCTATCTGTAACACTAACCCTGCTGCTGTCTTGGACCAGGTTTCTCTCAGTGACTAGATCATCATAACATCATAACTTGCATATATACCGTATGTATCACATGGGGATGTGTGAAACTACTCAGCCTCGTGTCCAGCTTGCTTCGCCTCATTAGCTAGCTTTTGAGGTGGCACGGTCGGCTAAGACACTGGAGGGTGGATGGTTATGTGTGTTTGAGAGGCAGAGATCTAGAGTTCGCGCCAGGTATGGGCCGAATCGGGAGGTGGTACTCGTCTTTTACTCATGCAGGTGGATGAAATTTGAATTCCATTCCAACTACAGGATATATGTGTGACTGATTCAATTTCTTTTTTAGGGACAACAAGGGCCCCCTGGAGTCCCGGGACCGAAAGGGATCAAACTATACGCCCACGCTCCCTTTGATATGAAGGTACAGTCATGCCAAGTCAGACCTGGATTCAAAAACTATTTGAAATCTTTAAACTACTGCATTTGATTTAGCCTGCCTGGAGTTCCAAGTGGGTGGGGTTTAGTCTTTTCAATTGGTGTCATTGCAACAGGTAAGTTCAATAGAACACAGTTAAAGTTTTACCATAATCTCGGTTAACCCAGGTCTAAAGGATTGCGTAATTGGTCAGATGCTCGATTAAGTTCTAGGTCCATACGTGTTCAGAGAAGAGATAAAACGAGGAACGGAGCTGGAACGAAGAGCTCCGCCCTCTCTCTTTGCAAGTTATGGGCAGGTCTATGTCCCTTCCCCTTCAGAAATTCTAAAGATGCTAAACACCCTTTAAGAAATCTGTATGACCAATCTGAAAACCTCACTGATTGGTGTGATGGAGGTCAGCTGACCCTTGTCTTTTCTCTCTGCAGGGAGAGATTGGTGACCTGGGTGAGAAGGGCTGTAATGGTTCACCTGTAAGTAACCTCCTTGTTTCCCACTCCTCATACATATATAGCTTTTATATAGCTTTTAATCATCTACAGAATTTTTTATGGGCAGAATCCAGTTACGTTTTATTTGACAGTGTCGTATGACATGCATATGACGGTGTCGTTTCACTATTACATTTTTGTCTACCATGACACCCCTGACATAGGGAGGTTGCTGTCCATGGGTGTTATGTCAGTACAGTTGGAATGCCAACCGCTACCTCTGTCATGACAATGGTCATCTGACATGAGTGGTCGTAAATGGACATGTTATAACGCTGTCATGTTCATGACATAGTGATGCTATCATATAGTGTTACCTGGAATCCTAGCTTGAGATTCAGAAGTTTAAGAGTCAAATAGATTAACTGTCCTGTCCTGTCTTGACATGTCTGTCTGTCTGCCCTCAGGGTTATGCTGTCCTGTCCTGTCTTGACATGTCTGTCAGTCTGTCCTCAGGGTTATGCTGTCCTGTCCTATCTTGACTTGTCTGTCCTCAGGGTTATGCTGTCCTGTTCTGTCCTGTCTTGACATGTCTGTCCTCAGGGTTATGCTGTCCTGTCCTGTCTTGACATGTCTGTCAGTCTGTCCTCAGGGTTATGCTGTCCTGAACTGTCTTGACATGTCTGTCCTCAGGGTTATGCTGTCCTGTCCTGTCTTGACATGTCTGTCTGTCTGTCCTCAGGGTTATGCTGGCCACATCAACTTTAAAGGAGCAAAAGGGGACAAAGGGGACAATGGTACTGAGGTATAACACTGACTCCATGTGGTACTGAGGTATAACACTGACTCCATGTGGTACTGAGGTATAACACTGACAACATGTGGTACTGAGGTATAACACTGACTCCATATGGTACTGAGGTACAACACTGACTCCATATGGTACTGAGGTATAACACTGACTCCATGTGGTACTGAGGTATAACACTGACTCCATGTGGTACTGAGGTATAACACTGACTCCATATGGTACTGAGGTACAACACTGACTCCATATGGTACTGAGGTATAACACTGACTCCATGTGGTACTGAGGTATAACACTGACTCCATGTGGTACTGAGGTATAACACTGACTCCATGTGGTACTGAGGTACAACACTGACTCCATGTGGTACAGAGGTATAACACTGCCTCCATGTGGTACTGAGGTACAACACTGACTCCATGTGGTACTGAGGTATAACACTGACTCCATGTGGTACTGAGGTATAACACTGACTCCATGTGGTACTGAGGTATAACACTGACTCCATATAGTTATTGAGGTATAACACTGACTCCATGTGGTACTGAGGTATAACACTGACTCCATGTGGTACTGAGGTATAACACTGACTCCATGTGGTACTGAGGTATAACACTGACTCCATGTGGTACTGAGGTATAACACTGACTCAATATGGTACAAATGTACTGAGGTATAACACTGACTCCATGTGGTACTGAGGTATAACACTGACTCCATGTGGTACTGAGGTATAAAAGTGACTCCATATGGTACTGAGGTATAACACTGACTCCATATGGTACTGAGGTATAACACTGACTCCATGTGGTACTGAGGTATAACACTGACTTCATGTGGTACTGAGGTATAACACTGACTCCATGTGGTACTGAGGTATAACACTGACTGACTCCATGTGGTACTGAGGTATACACTGACTGACTCCATGTGGTACTGAGGTATTACACTGACTGACTCCATGTGGTACTGAGGTATTACACTGACTGACTCCATGTGGTACTGAGGTATTACACTGACTGACTCCATGTGGTACTGAGGTATAACACTGACTCCATATGGTACTGAGGTATAATACTGACTCCATGTGGTACTGAGGTATAACACTGACTCCATGTGGTACTGAGGTATAACACTGACTCCATGTGGTACTGAGGTATAACACTGACCCCATGTGGTACAGAGGTATAACACTGACTCCATGTGGTACTGAGGTATACCACTGACTCCATATGGTATTGAGGTATAACACTGACTCCATATGGTACTGAGGTATAACACTGACTCCATGTGGTACTGAGGTATAACACTGACTGACTCCATGTGGTACTGAGGTATACACTGACTGACTCCATGTGGTACTGAGGTATTACACTGACTGACTCCATGTGGTACTGAGGTATTACACTGACTGACTCCATGTGGTACTGAGGTATTACACTGACTGACTCCATGTGGTACTGAGGTATAACACTGACTCCATATGGTACTGAGGTATAATACTGACTCCATGTGGTACTGAGGTATAACACTGACTCCATGTGGTACTGAGGTATAACACTGACTCCATGTGGTACTGAGGTATAACACTGACCCCATGTGGTACAGAGGTATAACACTGACTCCATGTGGTACTGAGGTATACCACTGACTCCATATGGTATTGAGGTATAACACTGACTCCATATGGTACTGAGGTATAACACTGACTCCATGTGGTACTGAGGTATAACACTGACTCCATGTGGTACTGAGGTATAACACTGACTCCATGTGGTACTGAGGTATAACACTGACTCCATATGGTATTGAGGTATAACACTGACTCCATGTGGTACTGAGGTATAACACTGACTCCATATGGCACTGAGGTACAACACTGACTCCATATGGTACTGAGGTATAACACTGACTCCATGTGGTACTGAGGTATAACACTGACTCCATGTGGTACTGAGGTATAACACTGACTCCATGTGGTACAAATGTGAAATGAGTATTATACTGTATAAATGACTGACATACGGAATGACACGTGAAACGTGATGTTATGACTGTTATGGTTATGATGATGACAGTGATGGGAGGATTTCATGCCTCTGAGCAGTGTGATAGCAATCCAATAACGTGGTGGTGGTTTTGAAGATTAGCTGTGAAACAGTACTAAGTGATAAGTGCCTTTACCTTTTGAAGGACTTACTTTGAATTCCCTTTTAGGGAAGACAAGGGAAGGATGGGGATCGAGGACTCGCTGGAAGTAAGGTAGCTGTCTTATCAGTCGGAAACGATAACAGTTTTCTCTGTTCTGTTTGTTATACAGTGTGTGTGTGTGTGTGTGTGTGTGTGTGTGTGTGTGTGTGTGTGTGTGTGTGTGTGTGTTGGGGTGGTGGGGGGGGGGGGGGCAGTAAAACAAGGAACACTTCCCTCGTGGGGACATTTCCCACGTCCCCAAACTTAGGGGTTAGGTTTAGAGTTAGGATAACAATTAGGGGTTAGGAGTTAGGTTAGTGGTTAAGGTTTGGGTTAGGTTTAGAGTTAGGATAACAATTAGGGGTTAGGAGTTAGGTTAGGGGTTAAGGTTAGGTTTAGGATATTAAAACATATGCTGTGTGTGTGTTTTCATGCATGTTGTGAGTGTATATGTAGCGATGTTGATTATACACTCTATTGTATGTATGTATGTATGTATGTATGTATGTATGTATGTATGTATGTATGTATGTATGTATGTATGTATGAATGAACATCCACCTTCTGACCCATAACTTGTACCGTTTTTGTTGTTGTTTACACAGTAAAAAGGGAAAGTAAAGACTAAGTGGAATACCTAGTCAGTTGCAGACTAAGTGGAATACCTAGTCAGTTGCAGATTAAGTGGAATACCTAGTCAGTTGCAGACTAAGTGGAATACCTAGTCAGTTGCAGACTAAGTGGAATACCTAGTCAGTTGCAGACTAAGTGGAATACCTAGTCAGTTGCAGACTAAGTGGAATACCTAGTCAGTTGCAGACTAAGTGGAATACCTAGTCAGTTGCAGACTAAGTGGAATACCTAGTCAGTTGCAGACTAAGTGGAATACCTAGTCAGTTGCAGACTAAGTGGAATACCTAGTCAGTTGCAGACTAAGTGGAATACCTAGTCAGTTGCAGACTAAGTGGAATACCTAGTCAGTTGCAGACTAAGTGGTTACCTAGTCAGTTGCAGACTAAGTGGAATACCTAGTCAGTTGCAGACTAAGTGGAATACCTAGTCAGTTGCAGACTAAGTGGAATACCTAGTCAGTTGCAGACTAAGCAGAATACCTAGTCAGTTGCAGACTAAGTGGAATACCTAGTCAGTTGCAGACTAAGTGGAATACCTAGTCAGTTGCAGACTACGTGGAATACCTAGTCAGTTGCAGACTAAGTGGAGTACCTAGTCAGTTGCAGACTAAGTGGAATACCTAGTCAGTTGCAGACTAAGTGGAATACCTAGTCAGTTGCAGACTAAGCAGAATACCTAGTCAGTTGCAGACTAAGTGGAATACCTAGTCAGTTGCAGACTAAGTGGAATACCTAGTCAGTTGCAGACTAAGTGGAATACCTAGTCAGTTGCACAACCAAAATGTTTCTGCATTTTAACCCAGCAGTTATTTGACATAAATTACATCTGAATAGATAGTAGTTAAATATATCCGGTGTATATTTATTCATAACTATATTATAGATAATGAGCTTTGAATCCAACCTCTCAGCCCATCCCACCTATCTCCATAAACCACCCTCTTATGATTTCCATGTGTATATTTTTACACTGTACTGTGATGTTTTACATAAATTCGTAACCTTTCTAATTGCTTAAGATGAATATTTTTAGTAATGACTATTATACTGTTAATGATGGTTTTCCGCATCTCCCAACAGTGCTGTTTGTAGGTTTAATTATACACTCTTACCCTTTAGGGGAGAAAGGGGAATGCCGGTTCAGCAGGTCCTTTTGGAATCTCTGGACCATGGGTCAGTCATTATCACAATTATTTAAATGTTTATAATGTGTGCGTGTACAGTGCATTCGGAAAGTATTCAGACCCCTTGACTTTTTCCACATTTTGTTATGTAACGGTCTTGTTCTAAAATGGATTTAATTGTTTTTTCCCCCCTCATCAATCTACACACAATTCGCCATAAGTATTCAGACCCTTTACTCAGTACTTTGTTGAAGCACCTTTGGCAGCGATTACAGACTTGTCTTCTTGGGTATGACACTACTAGCTTGGCACACCTGTATTTGGGGAGTTTCTCTCATTATTCTCTGCAGATCCTCTCAAGCTCTGGATGGGGAGCGTTGCTGCACAACTATTTCCAGAGATGTTCGATCGGGTTCAAGTCTGGGCTCTGGCTGAGCCACTCAAGGACATTCAGAGACGTGTCCCGAAGCCACTCCTGCATTGTCTTGACTGTGGGCTTAGGGTCGTTGCCCTGATGGAAGGTGAACCTTCGCCCCCAGTCGGAGGTCCTGAGCGCTCTGGAGCAGGTTTTCATCAAGGAGCTCTCTGTACTTTGCTCAGTTCATTTTTCCCTCGATCCTGACAAGTCTCCCTGCCGCTGAAAAACATCACCACAGCATGATGCTGCCACCACCATGCTTTACCATAGGGATAATGCCAGGTTTCCTCCAGACGTGACGCTTGGCACTCAGACCAAAGAGTTCAATTTTGGTTTAATCAGAATCTTGTTTCTCATGGTCAGAGTCCTTTAGGCCTGATTGGTGGAGTTCTGCAGAGATGGTTGTCCTTCTGGAAGGTTCTCCCATCTCCATAGAGGAACCAAGGCCCTTCTCCCCCAATTTCGGCCAGCTCTAGGAAGAGTCTTGGTGGTTCCAAAGTTCTTCCATTTAAGAATGATGGAGGCCACTGTGTTCTTGGGGACCTTCAATGCTGCAGAAATGTTTTGGTACCCTTCCCCAAATCTGCCTCGACACAATCCTGTCTCTGAGCTCTACGGACAATTTCTTCGACCCCATGGGTTGGTTTTTGCTTTGACATGCACTGTTAACTGTGGGACCTTATATAGACAGTTGTGTGCCTTTCCAAATCATGTCCAATCAATTGAATTTACCACAGTTGGACTCCAATCAAATATCTCAAGGATGATCAATGGAAACAGGATGCAACTGAGCTCAATTTCATAGCAAAGGGTCTGAATACTTATGTAAATAAGGTTTTTTATGTTTATTTTTTTTAATAAATTTGCCAACATTTCAAAAAATCTGCTTTTGCTTTGTAACTTTGGGGTATTGTGTGTAGATTGATGAGGGAAACAAATTTTTGAATCCATTTTAGAATAAGGCTGTAACGTAACATCTGGTAAAAGTGAATACTTTCCGAAGGCACTGTACATGTGTGTGCGTGTCTGCCAATAATTGTTTTTATGTGTCTACAGGGAAAGAAAGGTTGTCAGGGTCAAGATGGTGACCCCGGGGAGGTGAGTCACTGTGCCTGATAATGTTAGTTTCAATATCAGTAGAGAAGTATCTCAAAGAGTGCTGATCTAGGAACAGATTATACGGATACGATTAGAAGGACTAAGATTACATGAATTCCTACTCTGAGACGCTTTATTCCCTGGTCTCTGGTTTTCCCGTAGGTGACCATAACTGGCGGGGCCGTATTTGCCAAAGGACAACAAGGGTTGACTGGCCCTCCGGGTCGCATTGGAAATACTGGTCCCCCAGGTACTCTACGCTCATCTAGCATACACACCCTCGTTGACGTTCACCCTCCAATCTAATCAGACGTGGAGTAGATTTCACCAACATGACCAATAAGTGTGTCTTTATAGCTAAATATATCAACCTGTTCTCCAGGTGTCACCGGTTTCCAGGGGCCTCCTGGACCTCCAGGTAAGTGCTGATCTAAACGCACGCACACTCACTCACTCACTCACTCACTCACTCACTCACTCACTCACTCACTCACTCACTCACTCACTCACTCACTCACTCACTCACTCACTCACTCACTCACTCACTCACTCACTCACTCACTCACTCAATCTTCCCCTGTACAGCTCCTAACTATGGAGGGGATCCCTACAATCCGAAGGGCCAGAGTGGACCTAAAGGAGATAAAGGAGACCCAGGACCCATCATCCACGGTGAGCCAGGCAGAGAGGGCATTCCAGGAACAACTGGGGAAAGTGGAGACCCTGGACCCCCAGGACCACCTGGAGACTCAGGTAGACTTACTCTCCAGAAATAAAGTATTGTTCACAGCTCTGATATTCTAGCTTTGTTAAATCAACCTGATCTCGCAAGTTCACATTCTGTTTCACATGAGAAGTGAAACAAATCAAGAAATTGCTCCCACGGGCATTTACTGAGACAGCGTTTTGATCCCACTGGGATCTTATTTGATTAAAAAATTATGTACTTATTTTTTTCTTGTTGCAGGAAATCTTAAGGGTCTTATAGGACCTCCGGGGGAAAAGGGAGCCAAGGGCCTGACAGGTGAACAAGGGTACAGTGGCCAATATGGTTTAAAAGGTGAGCTCTCTCTTGGTTTCTGATTGGATGGACATTCTGTGTCGTCACTGCTTGTTGATGGGGCTGTCCACAAACCCTTCTGTCTCATTGGTGGGAAAATCTAAATATAATGGTGGAATATTGATGAGAAAACACAAAGGTTTTTGCTTGCTATTATTTTGTCATTTTGGTATCAAGTGTGTGTGTCGTTGTGTCATTGTGTCGCTCTCTTTCCACTACAGGTCAGAAAGGAGAGGTCTGTAGGTTGTGTACGGGAAAGGGGTCTGGAGAGCCGGGACCCCCAGGACCCCCCGGTCAGCCTGGACACCCAGGTAACAACGCCTGCAGCATAAAGATTCACATAGAAATGTATTGTGTAGAACAAAACTGATTGTCTGTCGCATTGAACAGGGGATAGTGTCAGCTCCTCATTATATTTCTACCCGTAACAATCGGAGTCTTATTTGAATACACCCTCGTCTCACAGGCTTTAACGTAGGACCAGGGCCCAAAGGAGAGCCAGGATTCAAAGGCCCCTCTGGACCACCTGGACGACAGGTAAGACTACCTGCATCATTCCTCCACTATAGAGATCCTAAATGTAATTTTATTTTACCTTGCGAGATCACTGCGACACTGCCTGTGGTTTTGTTATTTCCATAGTGACGTCTCTTCATTAGATCAGTGGTTCCCAAACTTTTTCTGAACTGTTCTATTTACCTATGAATGTATTTATTGACCGCCGTCTCATCTGATCCGCAAATCCTGTATTTTCTGTGACAAACATTTTTTACAGATGAAATATAGTTTGCATAGTTTCTTACTCAAGATGATTCATTTGTGTGAACCCTTATTTTTTATTAATTTTATTTATAGATTTTCAGTTATAACAACAAAAACAGTACAACCCCAACCCCTCATTCTCCCCTCCCTCCCTCCCTCCCTCCCTCCCTCCCTCCCTCCCTCCCTCCAAACCAGCCACCCACCAATGCATCTATAAAAGTAAATTAAATAGGACAGAAACAAAAACAATGAGGAAAAATTGTTCAATAAAAATTATTCAGCTGAAATGGCCACTAAAACATGCATTGATGCGTGATAGCATTCTGGTCTAGGAGAAGTACCCCAAAAATGGCAGTGACCATGTTGGGGCTAACAGTCGTATTACACATATGTGAGAATGCCTCAAGATCCCAGAGGCCCCTCAAAGATTGGCATGACCAAAACATGTGTCCCAAACATTTGGGGTCAACATTTGGGTATATTTTTGCCAATCTGTCATTCGAGTAATGGAGACGGTGCAAAACTTTAAACTGAATGAGCCCACGCCTTATGCAAAATGATGATGTATGGATACGCTCAATACTTTGTTGCCATATATCATCGGGTAGCTCGCCACCCACGTCTTGCTCCCGTGCAGGTTTTGTATTTGCCAAGGAAGGCGGATTAATGTTCAGTATTATGTCGTATAATCTGGAGATTGTGCCCTTCAGATACGGGTTAAGATCTAAGAACCTCTCGACTGGACACTTACTGGGCTCAAGTGGAAATGAAGGGAAATGTTTTTGGGCAAAGCTGCGAGTTTGCAAGTATCTAAAATGTGGGTATTGGGAATATTATGGTCAAGCCTCAGAGTATCGAATGAGACGAATGTGTTATCAACAAATAAGTCAAGAAACACAAAAAACACCAGACAGTTCCTATACCAGAACTGGAATGCCGTGTCAATCTGTGACGCTGGGAATAGATGATTAGATATTAATGGAGAGAAGACGCTTGCTTGTTTAAGGCTAAAGTGATTTTGGAATTGGGACCAGATTTTAAGGGAGTTCTTGACAATGGGGTGCCAAGGTTCATGGGTATTGGGGAGCGAGACCTGAGAAGTTGGAAGGCTTGACTGTAACTCCATAATGGCCCTCCTTGTTTTCAAATGTAGAAACCCAATACACACATTTAGATATATTTGCTGACCAGTAGTAGAGTAAAAAATTGGGAAGGAAAACAATTAGTGCTGTTTAGCAGTGGGATGGCTCCTCCTCCATGGATCAGACAAGTTATAGGATTCTAGAAATGAGTTGATTACTGCTCCTGATTTAGAAATGACATTGTTGGGCTTCGGTCTGGATCTGTCTAGACTTGGATGCAATACAAAATTGAAATCTTCACCCAATATCAAATGATGAGAGTTAAGGTCGGGAAGTGTTACAGTGAGGTCAGAGAAATAGATCCCAATTAGGACCATAGAGGTTAGCCAGAATAACCTGTGTGCTAAACAACTTCCCCATCACTATAATATATCTTCCATTAGTATCTGAAATGACTTTGGAGGAGACAAACGGGATGCCTTTTCTGATAAGGATGGCTGCCCCTCTGGCCTTAGCACCAAAGTTGGAGGGAAATATTTGGTCTACCCATCATGGTCGTTGGACCAGAGATGGGTCTCTTGGAGAAAAACAATGTCCGGACTTATCCCTGTAAGACCCAAATATAGAAAAACCTGTAATTTTACAACAAGGGGTCTCACAGGGTTAAGGACTTAAGATGAGCATACACTCGGCTACGCTTGACCACCCATTCCTTTCATGTTCCAGATGATAAAGCACGCAGAGTCTAGAGTATGTGAATTAGGCATAGTCATAGTAATCAGAAATGAATGTTAGTACGATCACATGGCCAGTGTGATGAAAGTTCAGAGTAATCAAATATAAAGAAAATTAAAAACAGCTAAAAACCACAAAATAACCAGAAAACCTTGGACTCCTATGCTGGCCTTCCCCCTGTTGGAAGGCTGCATCTTCCTCTCCTAGACTAGAGCAAAATGCTACCATGTTCAACTGAACCTCAGTAGAGCTCTATCCAGGGCGAACATAATCAAGTTTACACCTAGGGAAGGAATTCTGCAGAGAACTCAGTTCTCTAATATACTGTATCTTATGCATTATGCATATTTGAAGGATAGTAAAAACAATATATAAAAAAGGAGATATAGGTAGAGGTATATATTCCAACCTCAACCAAATTTAGATTGTTTGGGATGAGTCGGACCGTAGAGTGAAGGAAAAGCAGCCAACAAGTGCTCAGCATATGTGGGAACTCCTTCAAGACTGATGGAAAAGCATTCCAGGTGATGCTGGTTGAGAGAATGCCAAGAGTGTGCAAAGCTGTCATCAAGGCGAAGGGTGGCTACTTTGAAGAATCTCAAAAGAAAAATATTATTGGTAACTACATGATTCCATATGTGTTATGTCATAGTTTTGATGTCTTCACTTTTATTCTACAATGTAAAAAATAGTGCAAATAAAGAAAAACCCTTGAATGAGTAATATTCCAAACTTTTGGCCCCCACTAAATATTAGGATGAGCAATGTCGGAGTGGCATTGACTAAAATAAAGTAGAATAGAATACAGTATATATGATTTATTTAGTTAAATAAGCAAGTAGGAAAACAAACCCAGGAAAAATTCAACATTTGTATAAATGTAACCCAATAAAGTGGCTTGTTAGGATGTTCATAAATCTCATGCCCTCTGCCACCAACCAGTCAAATAGTAAAGAATGATACACATGGCCCTTTGGGAGTATAAACTTGTACGTATTAAACATGCTCACAGTATGTTTGTAGGGTATCCTATTAAGGCATGGAAAGAGAGCTCAGTGGCTAGCCTTACGTAGCGACTCAGCTAATTATTACCACGCCACCTAACGCCATGGCTGTACAGCCACAGCTAGTTGGTAAAAGCTAATTGTGTCATGTACTGTAAATAAATACTGTAAAACGTACTCACCAGCGCCCCCTGTACCCCTTTTTAACCTCTAAAGGATTGTGTCCCGCCCTCAGGACAGTTGAGCTTAACGTGTGCTAATGTGATTAGCATGACGTTGTAAGTAACAAGAACATTTCCCAGGACATAGACTTATCTTATATGAGGAGAAAGCTTAAATTCTTGTTAATCTAACTGCACTGTCCAATTTACAGTAGCTATTATAGTGAAAGAATGCCATGCTATTGTTTGAGGAGAGTGCACAGTTTTGTACTTGAAAATGTATCAATAAACCAATAGGCATATTTGGGCAGTCTTGATACAACATTTTGAACAGTAATGCAATGGTTCATTGGATGTGTCTAAAACTTTGCACATACGCTGCTGCCATCTAGTGGCCAAAATCAAAATTGTGGCTGGACTCCTAAGTAATATTATGACCTTTTACTTGCATTTCGAAGATGATGTGACAAACCCCCCCGCCCCAAAAACGCATGTTTTTTTCTTTGTATTATCTTTAACCAGATCTAATGTTTTATATTCTCCTTCAACTTCCAAGTGTTTCCTTTCAAATGGTATCAAGAGTATGCATATCCTTGCTTCAGGTCCTGAGCTACAGGCAGTTTGATTTGGGTATGTAATTTTAGGCGAAAATTGAAAAAAAAAGGGGCCGATCCTTAAGAGGTTTTAAGAGCGTCCCGCAATCCTTGCCAGAAAGAAAGATAAGTCTTTAGTTTTGAACGGTTTGAGCTAGAGACAAGCGGTTTTCTGCATTGAACAGTTTGAGCTAGAGACAAGCGGTTTTCTGCATTGAACAGTTTGAGCTAGAGACAAGTGGTTTTCTGCATTGAACAGTTTGAGCTAGAGACAAGCGGTTTTCTTCATTGTAAAGGTGCAACCATGGACACAAAGCCAAATACTCTGTTTGTTTCTATGGCAGATCTGAGCTGTGGTACAACTAAGCCTAATCACCTCAAATGATACAAATGTAACAGCCTGGGTGAATTGAATTTGAAACAACGATACATATTTAACTATGTGCCATTCAATGTATTATCTGAGTGGCACTGGTGCTCCCAATTCACGTTTCTAAGTGTTCCAAAAAATTATCAAGATTAGGAAACGTTTTGCGGCACACCTGAGTTCCTCAAGGCACATCAGTGTGCTGTAGCACACCGGTTGAAAACCACTGGTTCAGATCCTGTATCCATGTTGTTGCGTAGATACCATATCAATGGTGTTGCTTGGGTACTGTATCCATGGTGTTACTGGTATATCGTATCCATGGTGTTGCTAGAATACCATCTCCATGGTGTTGCTAGGATACTGTATCTATGGTGTTGCTGCGATAACTTATTGAAGGTTGCTGGGTTACTGTATCCATGACAACCCCTCCTGTCTGTCTTACAGGGTCCCCACGGCCCCGCAGGTGTTCCAGGCCCCCCAGGGCTGAAGGGAAATCCAGGTTTCCACAACCACCAGGGGATAAAGGGAGAGAAAGGAGCCCCAGGACCAGCTGGCATATCGGGGGTAGACGGCTATCACGGGGCCCCTGGCTCCCCTGGACGCAAGGGCCAACGAGGCCTCAAGGGTGATCCGGTGAGGATTTTCAATAGTTACGATTTCTATCACTTAAATGTATCTTTCTTCTGAAATGCAGAGCAATTATCTTTAAAATGAAGTACATTTGGGTGTGTGGTTTGGGGGTGTGGTTTGATGTGGGACAAAAGGGTAATAGAAAGTAGTGACAGTGAGGTAAGCGACGCTAGCTTTGCTATGTAAATACAGTACCTTGCAAAAGTCTTGGGATTCAAATGGATTTAATTGTCATTTGTTGTCAACAATCTACACAAAATAATTAAATATAGTCGTTGCATAAGTATTCAAGCCTAAATTAGTTAAGGAGTATTACAATTCACATAATAAGTTGCAAGGACTCAATAATGGGAGTTGACATGATTTTTGAATGACTAACCCTTCCTCTGTCCCCCTCACATACAGTTGAAGTCGGAAGTTTACATACACTTAGGCTGAAATCATTAAAACTCATTTTTCAACCACTCCACAGATTTCACGTTAACAAACTATAGTTTTGGCAAGTCGGTTAGGACATCTACTTTATGCATGACACAAGTATTTCTTCCAAGATTATTTCACCTATAATTCAGTGGGTCAGGAGTTTAGATACACTAAGTTGACTGTGCCTTAAAACAGCTGTTATCATGGCTTACGAAGCTTCTGATAGGCTAATTGACATCATTTGGCATCATTTGGTGTACCTGTGGATGTATTTCAAGGCCTACCTTCAAACTCAGTGCCTCTTTGCTCGACATCATGGGAAAATTAAAAGAAATCAACCAAGACCTCAGAAAAAAAACTGTAGACCTCCACAAGTCTGGTTCATCCTTGGGAGCAATTTCCAAATGCCTGAAGGTACCACGTTCATCTGTACAAACAATAGTATGCAAGTATAAACACCATGGGAACACGCAGCCGTCATACCGCTCAAGAAGGAGACACGTTCTGTCTCCTAGAGATGAACGTACTTTGGTGTGAAAAGTACAAATCAATCCCAGAACAACAGCAAAGGACCTTGTGAAGATGCTGGAGAAAACAGGTACAAAAGTATCTATATCCACAGTAAAACGAGTCCTATATCGACATAACCTGAAAGGCTGCTCATCAAGGAAGAAGCCACTGCTCCAGACTACGGTTTGCAACTGCCATGGGGACAAAGATTTTTGGGAGAAATGTCCTCTGGTCTGATGAAACAAAAATAGATCTGTTTGGTCATAATGACCATCGTTATGTTTGGAGGAAAAAGGGGGAGGCTTGCAAGCCGAAGAACACCATCCCAACCATGAAGCACAGGGGTGGCAGCATCATGTTGTGGGGTGCTTTGCTGCAGGAGGGACTGGTGCACTTCACATAATAGATGGCATCATGAGGAAAGAAAATTATGTGGATATATTGAAGCAACATCTCAAGACATCAGTCAGGAAGTTTAAACTTGGTCGCAAACGGGTCTTCCAAATGGACAATGACCCCAAGCATACTTGGGGTCATTGTCAAGGTATTGGAGGGGCCATCACAAAGCCCTGACCTCAATCCTATAGAGAATTTGTGGGCAGAACTGAAAAAGCGTGTGTCAGGAGGAATGGGCCAAAATTCACACTTATTGTGGGAAGCTTGTGGAAGGCTACCCGAAATGTTTGACCCATGTTAAACAATTTAAAGGCAATGCTACCAAATACTATTTGAGTGTATGTAAACTTCTGACCCACTGGGAATGTGATGAAAGAAATAAACGCTGAAATAAATCATTCTCTCTACTATTATTAGTAAACTTTATTAAAATAAAGTGGTGATCCTAACTGACCTAAGACAGGGAATTATTACTAGGATTAAATGTCAGGAATTGTGAAAACCTGAGTTTAAATGTGTTTGGCTAAGGTGTATGTAAACCTCCGACTTCAACTGTACATCTGTAAGGTCCCTCAGTCAAGTATTGAATTTCAAGCACAGATTCAACTACAAAGACCAAGGAGAGTTTCGAAAGTGTAGAGAATCATTGTACCATCTAAACCACTGTGAAATATATGTTGTGCATCTAACGGTAGCCTATATTAAAGATTAATAATATTACGTTGTATTGTATTGCACCCTCTAAACTTGTTCCTCAGATCCCTTGGGTTCACATCATATACTGTAGCAGTGTTCTGATGATATAACAATGTTCAAATATTACACTTTCATCTGTCAATCACAGCTGATACAGATACTGTACATATTAGCATCTAGTCCCTATTAGCATTTTGTCCAGTGGTGTTGGAGATACCATGCCCTTCCTGTATGGTGTCCCGTATAAGACAGTTCCCTGACATGTTTGAAGAATATTAAATTCAATAACAACAAAATAAGTTGAAAAGTAATAGATGTGTCTTGTATCATTTTAATGCTGAGTACAAGGTCTTTCCCAATTCAGACAATCTGTATCAACCTGTCTTTCAGTCAGAGGACTCCATGACAAAACAATGTCTCCTGTCCTCTATCTGTAGAGTTGATGAGTGACATGTATTGAAAGGGTGATATTACTAAACACTTGTGATGTTCTGTCTTATTAGAAATCACGTCCTGTTCCTTCAGAGGTGTTTGCCAGCGCCTGATGGGCATGGCAGTGTAGATCAGCTCCAGGTCACAGGACAGGTCATGAAGGAGCCTGACTTACAGATCCGAACCCAGCTCCTATCACAGAGAAAGAGAGGGAGGGAGAGAGACTGTCACCTGTGCTAGAATGCCACTGACTGGTTGGCATTATTCCAAGGAGTAGAAGGGGGCACCTCCTTACAACATACAAATATACACAGCACTGATTACATGATCTATGGTTGTTAGGTGTATTCCAGGACAGACACGTGATAGGGGGGTTCTCACGACACTACTGAACAACAAATCCACTAGGTTTTGTACGTAGCCTGTGAATGAAATAAAATATCATAACTAAATAAACTTAGTGAGAGAAATACATTTATATAGTTTGCTTTAGAGAGGGTCTGTAAGTACAGAATAGATTTAGACCTTTGATGCTGACGTTGTTACTATGCAACTGCTTGCTGACAAGTTTTGTTATTTTCTGCTAGAGACATATTTTTATTTTATTACAAGTTAGATGTACTGTATGTATTTATCTAGCTACAGTAGCATTCCCTTTTCATATGTGGTATCATAGCTAGCCTGGCTTACTAGCATTATCAAATAATGTTGTATAACCAAAAGTATACCAAGGATATAGCTATCCACATGACTTAGCTACTCACCAAAACCAGTCACAGGTTTGACGGTTGACAGCCACTAGCCAAGTGGTAGTGTTGGATGTGATCCATTCCTTACCATTTAAGACTTTTACTGGTAGATGTTTTTTAAGACCCCTTTTTCATCTGTTTGACCAGAAATCAAAGCCTTTTATCATGCCACATTTTTTAGATGGAAAATGGTTGAAAAATATATCTATCCCTTTATTTCCCCAAAATCTAGACTTGTAGCTTTCATTTGACATGCTCCTATGAACTTCACATGTTGGTGCTCATGGGTCCTTTTACATTGTTACTGTGAAGCAGTAATGTTATGCTAACAAATGTTTTGTGAAGAACTCATGTCTGATGATGGACTGAGGTTATAGTCTGTGCCCTCTGCCAGTACTATGGGCCGCCGGCTCTGAAGGGAGATGTTGGTGTCCCAGGCCCTCCCGGACCACAGGGATACCAAGGACCAGATGGATCACCAGGTCCAGTAGGCATAGGACTGCTTGGCCACCCAGGACCCAAAGGCAATAGCGGGGTACCAGGTCTACCCGGCACAGCTGGCCACGCAGGTAAAGCAACACATACTTGCCTGCACATGCATGTACACAAAAGGGCCCCCTCTCACTGAAGCCATGAAGTTCAAGGCTGACCGGGGTACTGCAGGCTGTTGTTTTTAGAAAGCAGAATCCCCCATTATAGTCAATGTGAAAATTGCAATCTTCTTGGGCAATATTCGTGTAAATAAACAACTAATTTGAAGACAATCATGGAACCAATAATTACTTCTATTAGATAGATAGATAGATAGATAGATAGATAGATAGATAGATAGATAGATAGATAGATAGATAGATAGATAGATAGATAGATAGATAGATACTTTATTGATCCCCCGGGGGGGAAATTTCCTTGTCAAGCAGCTACAACAAAACACAGGGCAGGTGCAAAATGCCACAACGAAAGTACACAAAAGACAGATACACGGTACATGATACATAGGGCGGCAGTATGAAAAAGTATAGAAAGTATAGAAATAGTATAGAAATATAGAACACTAGATGTACTGTATTTCCTTGAACTGATTACGTGATTAATTAATCATTAAGTTAGGGCACCACAGGAAAATGTATTTGACAAGTTTTTATCTCCCGAATTAAACTCATATCGATAACCGGCACTTGTTGATGTCTTATTACCTACTCAGTCTCATTCTGAACGTTGCATAGCCCTTGGCATCCGCACAAACCCCAGTCTCACTGATTATTCCGTAAAACACAAATGTATTTAATTATTTATTTACTAACTATATAAACGATAATACAGGACACTCACAGTATGGATTGTTGGATATGGTTGTAATACAATGGAAACTGTTCCTAGTGCAGCCTTTCTTAAAGTATGGGTCGCGACCCGTTAATGGCAGTTTTCTTGAAGATCAGTCCGCGACCCACACGCTGCAGTGCTGTTGTTCAGCAGAAGATGATGATGAAGATGATGATGCGCCGTCAGCCACTGGCTTGTCGTTCCCGCTCGCCATCATTCACCGCTGTCGTCGAATGGACTCAACCTAGCCACAAGTTCTGACTGAGCTCAATTGTCATGAAACGCAAATAAAGCGATGAGTTTCTCTTTCTCTGTTTAATACAAACTTTGAGAAATAACGAGGAGCGCCCACAATGTGTTTTGTGCTGGGAAGTGCTTAGTTATGAGTTATGAGTCCTAACCAAACATCCACAGCATGACGGTAAACGCAGGGAGTTCTTTCAGAACAGGGCAGAATGCTTCAGGAAACAGTGCTTCCACAGTGGAAAAGTAAGTCAGCTAGCAAGGCATTTTATAACAGGTGATGATGAGCAGAAATAAGGGAGTACTATCTCTTATAGTAGTCGATGTGAGTTTCTCTTTCAAATAATCCCCTTGTACACAGCTAATAGCTAGCTAGCTAACGTTATCCAAGGCAAACTATCTAGGGAAAGGGAAAGGAGGTATACTAGTTGTACAACTGAATGCATTCAACTGAAATGTGTCTTCCGCATTTAATCCTAACCCTCTGAATCAGCTAGCTACTGATCGTGCAACCCTAAGTAACAGTACAGATGAAGATGGAAAAACAACTTGCTCTTAAAATACAAGTAATAATTTTTATTCTGAACTGGAATACACTGATTGACGCAAGATGCTTTTTGAGGCAAACACACTCACACAGTTCTGGGTTGCTCATCTACAACAGGAAGCGGTTTCCTGCCTGGCTGAGGAAGCAGTAGATGTTCTGATCCAGTTTGGTCCCACATACCTATGTGAGTCAGGTTTCTCAACTCTGGCATACTTAAGAAACAAGTAAAAAAAACTGACTCAATGCTGAGCTTGACCTCAGGGTTGACCTCAGGGTTGACCTCAGGGTTGACCTCAGGGTTGCACTGTCAAAAACTGAGCCCAGAATAGACCTGCTTGTTGAAAACTTCAACCAGTCACACACCTCACATTAGGACTGTGTGTGTGTGTGTGTGTTCCAACCTAGACTTTTCTTCAACAATACTTTCTACAGTAAGATGTACAGTAGGCCTGATTCATTCATTCATTTTTCATCTGTACTGTTACTTAGGGTTGTACTATAAAAAACTGAGCCTGTGTGCGTGTTCTGTTATACATCTTTGTGTCAGACTCTGGCCATAGAGAAGCCTATTTGCTTCTCTATGTAGCTATGGTCAGAGTCTGACAGTGTCGTTCTTTTCTGTTTCTGTGTGGGGTTTGGGGTGGATCCCTAATTAGAGGCAGCTGCAACGCATTGTCTCTAATTAGGGATCCCATATATGTTGAGTCTGTCCTTCACTCGGTTGTGGGTCGTTATCGTTATATGTCGCAGTCACGACAAGTGTGCCTTTTGTTACGTCCGTTTAATTTCGTGTTTGTTTGGTCAACGTGACAGAACGACCCACCACACTGAGACCAAGCAGCGCAACTGGGGAGAGACTAACTCAGAGGAGTTAGAACCTATTCCCACATGGCCTAGGGTGAAGCCTGAGGACCGGGGTAGGTTCATGAAGCAATGGAGGTGGATGGAGAAGGCAAGGTCTGTCATGGCTGTGAGCACCACACCATCGGTGCGCGGCCAGAGCCCCGGAGAGGCTGAAAAGGAGGAATCGCACGCCACTTCGTATGCCCACAGATCTGGATCGGGAGCGGCCAGAGGGCTTCGAGGAATACCCGGAGGAGGAGCAGACGAGGTGGTGGAGAGCCTGGAATGCTCTTCCTCTGGAGACGCAGAGGGATCCGCTGGTTGTACAGGCGTTGGAGGACTTCAAGCGCCAGATGACTCTCGTGGCGAGGCGTATGGTTGGACCGGAACCTCCAGCGAAGGTCAGCGTCCCTGCACCTCCAGCGAAGGTCAGCGTCCCTGCGCCTCCAGCGAAGGTCAGCGTCCCTGCACCTCCAGCGAAGGTCAGCGTCCCTGCACCTCCAGCGAAGGTCAGCGTCCCTGCACCTCCAGCGAAGGTCAGCGTCCCTCCAGCGAAGGTCAGCGTCCCTCCACCTCCAGCGAAGGTCAGCGTCCCTCCACCTCCAGCGAAGGTCAGCAGCCCCGAGCCTCCAGCGAAGGCCAGCAGCCCCGAGCCTCCAGCGAAGGCCAGCAGCCCCGAGCCTCCAGCGAAGGCCAGCAGCCCGCAACCTCCAGCGAAGGTCAGCATCGCATTGTCTCTAATAAGGGATCCCATATATGTTGAGTCTGTCCTTCACTCGGGTGTGGGTCGTTATCGTTATATGTCGCAGTCACGGTTAAAAGTAAGTGTGCCTTTTGTTACGTCCGTTTCATTTCGTGTTTGTTTGGTCAACGTGACGTTTTGTGCTTAGTGTTTGTTTCTGTTCTTTAGTTCGTCAGTCGTGGTTTTGTTTATACATAGTAATTTTGTCATTTCATTACATAGTATAAATAAAAGATGACGAACTATAATCACTGCGCTGCGTCTTGGTCTCGCTATGCACCCGATCGTGACACTGTGTGATATGATCAGTTCAGAATTCAAATGACTTTATGTATTTTAACAGCATCAGTTCCAACCTAGACATATATGTAAGAGTGTTTTTAATGGAGGGAAAACACATGAATAGCTATTTATATGGGTATTTCATTTAATTGTTATTTGTATTTGCATTTGTTAATGGGCACAAGGGCAGTAAAATATACCGATATTTACGTATAGTCCCAAGCTGAAAAAGTTTAAGAACCCCTGCCCTAGTGGACTAACACAATACGACTGCCTGTTCACCAGCAGATGGCATAATGGAGAGAGAGAAAGAAAGAGAGAGAAACACACACTTGTACATTTGAAAGCTTCACTCACAGTAATCAGAATACTTAGCGCCCTAACCACAGCTCATGGGAGTAACGGGTGTATTTACGTGTCTGAAGGGGTTTACTTCGTCGCTCAGTGGGACCACAGCCTTAGGCAAAAGGGTGTGATTGGCCTTTTCCTCCAACAGATGTCACGATGTCCTTCTCCTTCGGTGTCCATGGTTTCAGTGACTGAAGCCAGCTAATCAGCCGTGTCGATGATTCCCCAAAAAGAGTTGATGAAAGCAGAATAGGGACTATAGTTGAGTAGTAGCAGAATGTTCTAACTTAAATTCACTTTCTCAGATACAGTTCTTAGAGCAATTATCCAGAATGTTAGAGGCCACGTTGTTGTCTTTTCTCCGTGTTGATTTTCAGGTAATCAGGACCTATCGAGGCAAGGGCTGCAGCATCGTACCTCCAAGTCTGAATGCTAATTCTCAACTCATCCCTTTTATACCCTTGGGTAAAAAGGGCGTTTTATCACACCGACACTCATTCTGAGCATTCCCGCTGAAATAACATTTCTATCTTTACGCAAACATTGTCTTCACTGTGGAATTTTCACACACAACACAAAGGATGTAAACCTGACACATACAGCGTGAAAGTTCTCCAAATTACAGTATTATCATTATATAAAGTTTTATACCAATTTTAAAACACAAAATAAATTTCCCCCTCGGGGATCAATAACGTATCTATCTATCTATCTATCTATCTATCTATCTATCTATCTATCTATCTATCTATCTATCTATCTATCTATCTATCTATCTATCTATCTATCTATCTATCTATCTATCTATCTAAATAGACATTCATTTTCATAGGCCAACTGTCCTCATTTTCCACATTTCGGATAATGGCAATAATGTTCCAATGTCCTGTTTTATTGACATAAAGTCATAAAACTGGACCAACTTCCCCCTCTCCTCTCTGGCTATCTGTCAGCCATTTGCCTCTTTGATCTGGCACCTTTGATCCATACCAAGGAGGAAGTCATGACAGGTGTGTCTATGATGACTGCCTTCCTGATAATTGCCCCTATTTATTCTGATGGTCTGACCCCAATGTTCTCCCCTATCTATCCCCACCAGGTCAGAAGGGTGAGTCCAGCAAAAAAGAGACTCACCAGGGAGACCCAGGCCCACCAGGACAGATGGGGCTGCCTGGGGTACAGGGCCCCCCAGGTGAGCAACACAAATGGGGACCGAACCACAGCATGAGAGGGGTGGCTGGTGGCATTTCGGTTCTAGCTTGGAATCCAAACCGATATGCTTCGTAACAATAGTTAAACGGAGCAAATCATCTTTGGTTCCAGGCTAGAACTGAAAGGCAGTGTAGAAGTGGAGCAGCCTAGTCCCCGATCCAAATATAAGTTGAGCTTTTAGTAGCTTTACTGCCATTGGCACCTGACAAAGATCGTCATGGTCAAAATATGATAGGAAATAATCATAGAATTGAGTTTGTCTACATAGGTCGTCGTGGTGATGCTGGTTTTTCAGGAGTAGATGGTTACCAAGGGGAGAAAGGAGACCGTGGTGGATTCTACACCCTGGGAGGACAAGGACTCACTGGACAGAAAGGTGAGTCATGCCTACATCTCTTTTTAAATATACATTTTATGACTTCCGGGTGTCATGGAGAGCGAGTGAGGTGTGTGTTGGGTAGCTCTGTTGCACTTACTATACCTTTTTGCAATTTGCATTTAATTCAATCTGCACTGTCACAGCGTATTGTCTGTTTGTTTAATTAGTCTTTGTTTAAGTGTTGTTTAACTACCTTTTCATATCGGATGTCTTGGTCTTTGAAGTCCAAACGTGCGGCAGAAGTTACTCCTAGCATGGCAGATAGTGTCCACAATAATGGCGCGGCTTCTGGTCCCCGCTCTCAAGCTATCACTCGCGCAGACCTCCATGATATTCGGGTAGTTATGTTCGCTGATCTACCGGCCCTGATTGCTACCCAGGTGCAGTCGGCTATCGAGGCGGTTCTGAAGCCGGCTATTGACGCGGCTCAGGGCCCCATCTCTTTAGCCCTGGATGGCCTTAGGGTCGCTGTCGAAGCACAGGGTTGCCGAATCTTGGACCTCGAGCAAGGTCTGTCCGACTACAGCGACCGGGTCGTCACTCTAGAGCTAGCTGTCACACGCCTTAACTGAATGCGTGGAGTAACTGTAGCGACGCGAGTCGAGATCGCGTCGCTGAAACCTGGGTGTTGTGGGTATCCCTGAAAGAGTGGAGGGGGCAGATCCAGTGGCCTTCATGTCCGGTTTCTTTACGGAGGTCCTCTGCAATTCTCTTGCGCCCTCCCCCATGAAGCTGGACAGAGCTCATCGCCTCGGTCCCCCTCCTACGGGCAGCGCTGTCAATGCAAGACCAAGAGTGGTGATTGTGAAGTTTCACAACTTCAGGGACAAGGAGGCAATCATCCGCAGGCCTGGGAAGGAACAACTACACTTCCGCGGCAAGAAAGTCCACATCTTCCCGGACTTCACGTCAGTTGTGGCCAAGAAAAGGGCAGCGTTTCTCGACGTGAAACGCATTCTCTACGAGATGAAAGTCCGGTTCTCCTTGCGTTTCCCAGCGAAGCTGCATGTCGACCACAACGGTGAGAACCTTCTCCTGAAGAGGCAAAAGCTTGGCTCGGCCGAAATGTTAGATTTTTGTAAGTCTACACCTTTTCCAGCCTTCTCATTGATATGTTGCCTAAGGCCCAGCCACTCATTTACATCTTAGGTACGCCTGTCTCTGTACCTCCACCGTACGCCCACTACAGTGTGTTTATTTTAAATTAACAATTCATATGTTTAATTTCATTTTTATTATTATTTTGTTTATATATTTTTATTTTATTTTTCAATCGTTAATTTACTGACTGGCTAATTGCATCAGTCCTATGCCTGTGGGCCTCACTGTGTTGTTATTGTTATTGTGTTTTTTTTTCTTCGTCTAATTTGTATTGGTAAATAAATGTACGTATAGATTTTTCTTAACGCAGGATGGCACACTAGTATACGACAGTATAGCTTCCCGTATTTACCTCATACTTGCCTGGGGTATTGTGTTTATATATTCACAGAACTTTATCATATATACAGATTTTTTATTTAAATTTAATTTTTGACCATTAGACAGACAGACAGACAGACAGACAGACAGACAGACAGACAGACAGACAGACAGACAGACAGACAGACAGACAGACAGACAGACAGACAGACAGACAGACAGACAGACAGACAGACAGACAGACAGACAGACAGACAGACAGACAGACAGATAGATAGATAGATAGGTACTTTATTGATCCCCCGGGGGGGAAATTTCCTTGTCAAGCAGCTACAACAAAACACAGGGCAGGTGCAAAATGCCACAACGAAAGTACACAAAAGACGGATACACGGTACATGATACATAGAGCGGCAGTATGAAAAAGTATAGAAATACAAGATATCTGGAGTGCAAAAAAAAGCTATAAAAAGACATTGCATAGTATGGGTGGTTGGCTGAATATGTACACTATACATTGGTGGATGTTGGATGGTTAACTATACTATACAGGTCGATGGCAGAGAAATACTTCAGTAGCTAAAAATGCGTATGATATGAGCGAGGGTAATAATAGTTTACTTAATAGACAGACTGGGTAAATTAACAGGTAAGTGAAAATTTTGCATGGTTAAATTAGCTGTACAGTTAGTTATACAGTTATATTTACAGATAAGTGAATACTTGCATGTTTACACAAACTGTACAGGTAAATGACAGGAAGAGATACTTTAATAGCTAAATGTGTGTATGATATAATTTGGGGTAATAATAGTAATTCCCTTAAAATACAGTCCTTAGTGCGCAGGGTTTAATTACAGACAACTGCACGTATTGCACATTCGATATACTAAAAGCAATGAGAAAAGGTGCAACTGGCAGGATACTAATATGCATTCCTGAGTGAATGCCTACGTAGGTTAAGTCCAATAATTACTTACAATATTGCATGTGATATACAGTGGGGAGAACAAGTATTTGATACACTGCCAATTTTGCAGGTTTTCCTACTTACAAAGCATGTAGAGGTCTGTAATTTTTATCATAGGTACACTTCAACTGTGAGAGACGGAATCTAAAACAACAATCCAGAAAATCACATTGTATGATTTTTAAATAATTAATTTGCATTTTATTGCATGACATAAGTATTTGATCACCTACCAACCAGTAAGAATACCGGCTCTCACAGACCTGTTAGTTTTTCTTTAGGAAGCCCTCCTGTTTTCCACGCATTACCTGTATTAACTGCACCTGTTTGAACTCGTTACCTGTATAAAAGACACCTGTCTACACACTCAATCAAACAGACTCCAACCTCTCCACAATGGCCAAGACCAGAGAGCTGTGTAAGGACATCAGGGATAAAATTGTAGACCTGCACAAGGCTGGGATGGTCTACAGGACAATAGGCAAGCAGCTTGGTGAGAAGGCAACATCTGTTGGCGCAATTATTAGAAAATGGAAGAAGTTCAAGATGACGGTCAATCTCCCTCGGTCTGGGGAACCATGCAAGATCTCACCTCGTGGGGCATCAATGATCATGAGGAAGGTGAGGGATCAGCCCAGAACTACACGGCAGGACCTGGTCAATGACCTGAAGAGAGCTGGGACCACAGTCTCAAAGAAAACCATTAGTAACACACTACGCCGTCATGGATTAAAATCCTGCAGCGCACGCAAGGTCCCCCTGCTCAAGCCAGCGCATGTCCAGGTCCGTCTGAAGTTTGCCAATGACCATCTGGATGATCCAGAGGAGGAATGGGAGAAGGTCATGTGGTCTGATGAGACAAAAATAGAGCTTTTTGGTCTAAACTCCACTCGCCGTGTTTGGAGGAAGAAGAAGGATGAGTACAACCCCAAGAACACCAACCCAACCGTGAAGCATGGAGGTGGAAACATCATTCTTTGGGGATGCTTTTCTGCAAAGGGGACAGGACGACTGCACCGTTGTGAGGGGAGGATGGATGGGGCCATGTATCGCGAGATCTTGGCCAACAACCTCCTTCCCTCAGTAAGAGCATTGAAGATGGGTCGTGGCTGGGTCTTCCAGCATGACAATGACCCGAAACACACAGCCAGGGCAACTAAGGAGTGGCTCCGTAAGAAGCATCTCAAGGTCCTGGAGTGGCCTAGCCAGTCTCCAGACCTGAACCCAATAGGAAATCTTTGGAGGGAGCTGAAAGTCCGTATTGCCCAGCGACAGCCCCGAAACATGAAGGATCTGTATGGAGGAGTGGGCCAAAATCCCTGCTGCAGTGTGTGCAAACCTGCTCAAGAACTACAGGAAACGTATGATCTCTGTAATTGCAAACAAAGGTTTCTGTACCAAATATTAAGTTCTGCTTTTCTGATGTATCAAATACTTATGTCATGCAATAAAGTGCAAATTAATTACTTAAAAATCATACAATGTGATTTTCTGGATTTTTGTTTTAGATTCCGTCACTCACAGTTGAAGAGTACCTATGATAAAAATTACAGACTTCTACATGCTTTGTAAGTGGGAAAACCTGCAAAATCGGCAGTGTATCAAATACTTGTTCTCCCCACTGTAATATAACAACTGTACATGAGTATGTATATACAGACCTGTATGAATAAATAGGTCCTGAGTGGATGAGTGCTGACGGACCAGAGTTACTCACGGATGGATGCATAATTGTTAAACTAGGTCCTAGCACCCCAACAGTTCCAGATCTATGTTGCCGACGGCACGGCACCCCGGTGAGGCATTATATAGTCTAATAGCCGCCGGCAGGAAGGACCTCCTGTAGCGCTCTCTGGCACACCGTGGTGGGATCAGTCTGTGACTGAAAGTGCTCCTCTGCGTCGTAACCATAGCGTGCAGAGGGTGGGTGACGTTGTCCATGATGGCCAGCAGTTTGGCCAGGATCCGTCTCTCCACCACTTCCTCTAGAGTGTCAAGGCTCATCCCCAGGACAGAGCTAGCCTTCCTGATCAGCTTATTTACCCGAGAAGCATCACCGGCTTTGATGTTTGCACCCCAGCACACCACTGCAAAAAAGATGGCACTGGCCACCACAGACTGGTAGAAGGTATGCAGTAGTTTACTGCACACGTTGAAGGACCTGAGCCTCCTCAGAAAGTAGAGTCGGCTCTGGCCCTTTTTGTACAGGGCCCAGGTGTTACCGGCCCATTCCAGCCTGTTGTCCATATGGACTCCCAGGAACTTGTATGACCCAACCATTTCCACATCCATCCCCTGTATAGGGACTGCAGTCAGTTGTGCCTTGGTTCTCCTGAAGTCCACCACCATCTCCTTTGTTTTGCTGATGTTGAGCTGAAGGTGGTTCTGCTCACACCACAACACAAAGTCACTGATTGTGCTCCTGTACTCCTCCTCCTGCCCACCCCTGATGCACCCTACAATAGCAGAGTCATCCGAGAACTTCTGTAGGTGGCATGTTTCAGAGTTATATCTGAAGTCTGAGGTGTAGAGGGTGAACAGGAAAGGGGACAGGACCGTACCCTGGGGGGCCCCTGTGTTGCTAACTGCCCGTTCTGACACACAGCTCTGTAGTCGCACAAATTGTGGCCTACCAGTCAGGTAGTCCGTGACCCAGGAGACTAAGGGCGCTTCCACTTTCATCCTCCTCATCTTCTCACCCAGTAGCAGGGGCTGAATGGTATTGAAGGCACTGGAGAAGTAAAAAAACATAACCCTCACAGTGCAACCTGCGTTGTCCAGGTGAGAGTAGGCCCTCTGCAGAAGGTAGATGATTGCGTCATCCACCCCGATGTTGCGCTGGTATGCAAACTGCAGGGGGTCCATTGATGAACACACCAGGGGTCTGAGGTGAGCGAGGACTAACCTTTCCAGGGTCTTCATGATGTGGGATGTTAGCGCTACAGGTCTGAAGTCATTCAGGACAGTGGGGTGTGCCTTCTTGGGCACTGGGACGAGGCAGGATGTTTTCCATTATGTATGTAGGCATGGGTGTATGTAGGTAGGAGTATGTAAGCAGGTGGATGTGTGTGTGTGTGTGTGTGTGTGTGTGTGTGTGTGTGTGCATACACGTCTTAAAGGTATGTGTGTGGGCTTGTGGCTGGATTTGGCGGTGGCTGCATATCCATTTGTGTGTGTTTGCGTACAATATGTAATTATGTGTCTTATGGTCTCAATGTGTGTGCGCTTCTGGCTGCCTGTATGTTTAGAAATTATTCCTTGTGCTCATTTTGGTTTGTTTATGTAGATATGCTTGCAAGTATAAGCACCTTTGTGTGTAATTTCTGTTGGTGATGTATAGTTAAGTCGCTGTGTTCTAACACATTGTTTAAGTTGCTAAATACATAACGTTCTTTTAAGTTGTTTATGTGCGACGGCATCTCCCATGTTCACTGTTTAATATGCACGGGAGCTACGTCAGGGTTTTGGTGCTATCTCCGGATGTGGAGACTGGGTACTTGGGAGGGGGGGTGGGGGTAATCTGTTTGTATGGATGTATTTCTGTCTTTTTTTGTCTATTAGTGTCAGGCTCTGGCCATAGAGAAGCCTAATTGCTTCTCTATGTGGCTGTGGTCAGAGTCTGACAGTGTCGTCCTTTTCTGTTTCTGTGTGG
>CM042382.1:38117619-38135119 GCA_023634145.1 Thymallus thymallus
TTGTCTACAAATTAATCATTTATATGTTGGATTCACGTCTCAACCAAAAATCGAAGTTAAATAATAGGATCAAATCAAATGCCGACTGTTCTACCTCCCAAGGGAATGTTCGGCCATCATTGCCACAGCCGTATACAGTGGGGAGAACAAGTATTTGATACACTGCCGATTTTGCAAAGCATGTAGAGGTCTGTAACTTTTATCATAGGTACTCTTCAACTGTGAGAGACGGAATCTAAAACAAAAATCCAGAAAATCACATTGTATGATTTTTAAATAATTAATTTGCATTTTATTGCATGACATAAGTATTTGATACATCAGAAAAGCAGAACTTAATATTTGTTACAGAAACCTTTGTTTGCAATTACAGAGATCATACGTTTCCTGTAGTTCTTGACCAGGTTTGCACACACTGCAGCAGGGATTTTGGCCCACTCCTCCATACAGACCTTCTCCAGATCCTTCAGGTTTCGGGGCTGTCGCTGGGCAATACGGACTTTCAGCTCCCTCCAAAGATTTTATATTGGGTTCAGGTCTGGAGACTGGCTAGGCCACTCCAGGACCTTGAGATGCTTCTTACGGAGCCACTCCTTAGTTGCCCTGGCTGTGTGTTTCGGGTCGTTGTCATGCTGGAAGACCCAGCCACGACCCATCTTCAATGCTCTTACTGAGGGAAGGAGGTTGTTGGCCAAGATCTCGCGATACATGACCCCATCCATCCTCCCCTCAATACGGTGCAGTCGTCCTGTCCCCTTTGCAGAAAAGCATCCCCAAAGAATGATGTTTCCACCTCCATGCTTCACGGTTGGGATGGTGTTCTTGGGGTTGTACTCATCCTTCTTCTTCCTCCAAACACGGCGAGTGGAGTTTAGACCAAAAAGCACTGGCTTGAGCAGGGGGACCTTGCGTGCGCTGCAGGATTTTAATCCATGACGGCATAGTGTGTTACTAATGGTTTTCTTTGAGACTGTGGTCCCAGCTCTCTTCAGGTCATTGACCAGGTCCTGCCGTGTAGTTCTGGGCTGATCACCTGTCAGGAAGTTAAAGCTTGGTCGTAAATGGGTCTTCCAAATGGACAATGACCCCAAGCATACTTCCAAGTTGTGGCAAAATGACTTACGGACAACAAAGTCAAGGTATTGGAGTGACCATCAAAAAGCCCTGACCTCAATCCTATAGAAGATTTGTGGGCAGAACTGAAAAAGCATGTGCGAGCAAGGAGGCCTACAAACCTGACTCAGTTACACCAGTTCTGTCAGGAGGAATGGGCCAAACTTCACCCAACTTATTGTGAGAAGCTTGTGGAAGGCTACCCTGAAACGTTTGACCCAAGTTAAACAATTTAAAGGCAATGCTACCAAATACTAATTGAGTGTATGTAAACATCTGACCCACTGGGAATGTGATGAAAGAAATAAAAGCTAAAATGAATCATTCTCTCTACTATTATTCTGACATTTCACATTCTTAAAATAAAGTGGTGATCCTAACTGACCTAAGACAGGGAATTATTACTAGGATTAAATGTCAGGAATTGTGAAAAACTTAGTTTAACTGTATTTGGCTAAGGTGTATGTAAACTACTGACTTCAACTAAATATAGGCCTAATCCATTCCTTACTTAGATGTGTGTGTATTGGGTATATGTTGTGTAACGGTTAGATATTACTGTTAGATATTACTGCACTGTCGGAGCTAGAAGCACAAGCATGATTTGATTTGAACTTTAAATGCACTTTAAAAAGTTTGATTTGATGTAGTCCTATTCTTTAACTTGATTTTTGGTTGAGAGAGAGACGCGAATCCAACATATCAATTATTAAGTGGAATTAAAGCCAGACTAAATCAGTGGTACAGATGAAACTATCCAAGCAAAAAGATACATCTCCTTCAAATGTTGATATCTGGTTATATTGACAACCAAACATAATTCAACATCAATAAATAGTTTTACATTTTAAATCCAACCAGAGCTTGAAACCCCAGGCCTATTGTATTGTCTATTTTTAGTTGGGTTCTGGATTGAATTGAAACAATAGATGTTGATAACTTAAATAAATAGCATCATTGATGATTAATGAGTGATAAAGTGTGGTCACTTTTAATTTGCTCTGTTAAACCTACCTTTTGGAATTACTTTATTTATAAATGTTAGTCTAAATTGACCCAAATCTAACTTCCTGTAGCTCAGGACCTGAAGCAAGGATATGCATATTCTTGATAATATTTGAAAGGAGACACTTTGAAGTTTGTGGAAATGTTAAATTAAAGGGCCAGACAGTGATGTTGGATTCTAGGTGCAATTTATATGTTGTCCACCAGATGGCAGCAGTGTGTGTGCATAGTTTCAGACTGATCCACTGAACAATTACATCACTACACCATTTTCTTGTATCAAGTCTGCCAGGAGTTTTCCCAAATGTGCCGAATTGGTCAATGTATACATTTTCAAGTACATAACTAGAGAGATCATACAAAAATGCTATGGTAATAAAAAAGTTTAAACACACCCAGGAATGTCATACATGATGGATCATTAGCTTCCGAAAAGACCTTCACACATCTAGATGGCTGGGACGGGGTGGGTGTGGAGCCAGAGACAGCAGTGGGGTCAAACTGTAGAACCCAGTTCCTACATTTGAATATAACAATAAATGTTTCAAACATAACTACACTACATTTTATCTCTGGGACCCTCAGGATGACAAATCAGAGCAAGATTACTGAATGTAAGTACATTATTTACCTTCAGAGGTGAATGTACCAAACCAGTTGCCGTGATAAAAGTGTTTTGTTGTTGTGCACTATCCTCAAACAATAGAATGGTATTTTTTTGCTGTAATAAACAAGAATTGAAGCTTTCTGCCCATATAAGACATGTCTGTGTCCCGGAAAGGTGGCTGTTGTTTACAATGCCATTCTAGTCCTGGTATAGGGACACCGATCCTGTAGAGGTTAAGTGGAGATCTCTCAACAATCATTCTCACAATAGAACATTGGTAATAGTCATTGACAAATATCATAATTTATCAGGCCTAGACTGGATTAAAACCCTGGATGGGAGACCAAAGGGTGGCTGTAGATGGATATATTCTCCAGTAGGAGGTGCTGCCCAGCCTATAGTTATTCATCTGATAGTGGATATATATTTAAAGGTACATATTCAGCATATTTTTCTATGTTAAATTTTTATTCTCATGATGACATAATCCTGTGGTTGAAATTTCCCCCTCAAAACAATCGTTTACATTGATTCCTTTTTAAAAATCCAAAGTCTTTTCCGTGTAGATTCCACATCACAATACGTTGACAAATTTACGTTGATTCAACCAGTTTGTGCCCAGTGGGTCCTCTCTTCTCTTCTGGGTCCTCTCTGCTTCCTCTCCATTCAACTTACTCTTCCCACCTTTCTCTCTTTTCTCCTCCCTTCTCATTTTCTTTCTCTCTTTCTGCCCATACTTCTCTCTCTTCTCCCTATCTTTTGTTTCTCTTTCTCTCCATCCCCCTGGTTCTCATCCACTACTCGACCACTGTCCCTCCTCTCACCCAGGTTTGGATGGACAGAAGGGTGCGCTTGGGGCACCTGGCGCTGCAGGTTCTGGACATTCAGGCCCGGCGGGTGACCCTGGGCCCCCTGGGGTCTACGGACCTGGAGTGCAGGGGCTGGATGGACAGAAGGGAGACAGAGGGAGAGCTGGGTTACCAGGAACATCAGGTACATTAACAGAACTGACACATTCAACACATTGGTAACACTTCAAAGTTTGTGTTCAAACATGTTGGATCTTGCCTAGCCATCTTGTTTCAAGAGGACCACAATGGAAATAAGTCCCAGACTGTATAGTGTGTTATCCTCCATGATGTTAACAAGTCCCAGACCTTATTGTGTTATCCTCCATGATTTTACTCATGTGACTTTTTCAAGTTTTATGTGTGTTTGTTTTTTTAAAATGGTTGAATTAATCAAACAAACTAAACCAAAGAAAACATGTTATAAACATGTACAGTATGAGCATTTATAGTATACTGTCATATTATAAGGCTTACCAAAAGTTACAGTGGTCTCAAATTAAAGCATGTTCTTGTCTATGTATTGTCTGTCCCTGTTTGTCTGTGTATTGTCTGTCCCTATTTGTCTGTGTATTGTCTGTCCCTGTTTGTCTGTGTATTGTCTGTCCCTGTTTGTCTGTGTATTGTGTGTCCCTGTTTGTCTGTGTATTGTCTGTCCCTGTTTGTCTGTGTATTGTCTGTCCCTGTTTGTCTGTGTATTGTCTGTCCCTGTTTGTCTGGGTATTGTCTGTCCCTGTTTGTCTGTGTATTGTCTGTCCCTGTTTGTCTGTGTATTGTCTGTCCCTGTTTGTCTGTGTATTGTCTGTCCCTGTTTGTCTGTGTATTGTCTGTCCCTGTTTGTCTGTGTATTGTCTGTCCCTGTTTGTCTGTGTATTGTCTGTCCCTGTTTGTCTGTGTATTGTCTGTCCCTGTTTGTCTGTGTATTGTCTGTCCCTGTTTGTCTGTGTATTGTCTGTTCCTGTTTGTCTGTGTATTGTCTGTTCCTGTTTGTCTGTGTATTGTCTGTTCCTGTTTGTCTGTGTATTGTCTGTCCCTGTTTGTCTGTGTATTGTCTGTTCCTGTTTGTCTGTGTATTGTCTGTCCCTGTTTGTCTGTGTATTGTCTGTCCCTGTTTGTCTGTGTATTGTCTGTCCCTGTTTGTCTATGTATTGTCTGTCCCTGTTTGTCTGTGTATTGTCTGTCCCTGTTTGTCTGTGTATTGTCTGTTCCTGTTTGTCTGTGTATTGTCTGTCCCTGTTTGTCTGTGTATTGTCTGTTCCTGTTTGTCTGTGTATTGTCTGTTCCTGTTTGTCTGTGTATTGTCTGTCCCTGTTTGTCTGTGTATTGTCTGTCCATGTGTCGGATGAAATTAGGAAATGCACCTAGGGGACAAATGTGACCGGTTACAGGATCCTAGACTTATTCTAATTTTCAGTCTTTATCAGAAAACCAGTCAGTATCTGGTGTGACCACAATTTTCCTCATACAGCGTGACACACCTCCTTCGCATAGGGTTGATCAGGCTGTTGATTGTGGCCTGTGGAATGTTGTCCCACTCCTCTTCAATGGCTGTGTGAAATTGCTGGATATTGGTGGGAACTGGAACACGCTGTCGTACAGCATCCTTAACATGTCTGGTCAATATGCAGGCCATGGAAGACCTGAGACATTTTCAGCTTCCAAGGATTGTGTACAGATCCTTCTGACATGGGGCCGTGCATTATTATGCTGAAACATGAGGTGATGGTGGCGGATGAATGGCTCGACCATGGGCCTCAGGATCTCGGCACGGTGTCTCTGTGCATTCAAATTGCCATCGATAAAATGCAATTGTGTTCGTTGTCCGTAGCTCATGCCTGCCAATACCATAACCCCACCGCAACGTTGACATTAGCAAACCGCTCACCCGTACGACGCCATACATGCGGCCTGCCATCTGCACGGTACAGTTGAAACTGGGATTAATCCGGGATGAGCAGTGTGCCAGCGGCCATCAAAAGTGAGCATTTGCCTACTGAAGTTGGATACGGCGCAGAACTGCAGTCAGATCAAGACCCTGGTGAGGATGACGAGCACGCAGATGAGCTTCCCTGAGACGGGTTCTGACAGTTTGTGCAGATATTCTTTGGTTGTGCAAACCCACATTTTCATCAGCTGTCCGGGTGGCTGGTCTCAGACGATCCCGCAGGTGAAGAAACCGGATATGGAGGTCCTGGGCTGGTGTGGTTACACATAACCTACGTTGGAGGCGGCATATAGTAGTGAAATAAACATTACATTTTCTGGTAACTGCAAATTGCACGCTTCCTCAAAACTTGAGACACCTGTGGCATTGTGTTGTGTGACAAAACTGCACATTTTAGAGTGGCATTTTATTGCCCCAAGCAAATCAAAATCAAATCCAATCAAAGTTTTTGTCACATGCGCAGAATAAAACAGGTGTAGACCTTACAGTGAAAAATGCTTACTTACAAGCCCTTAACCAACAATACTTTAATAAGGTGCAAAAGGTGCACCTGTGTAATGATCATGCTGTTTAATCAGCTTCTTGATATGCCACACCTGTCAGGTGGATGGATTATCTTGGCAAATTAGAAATTCTCACTAACAGGAATGTAAGGAAATTTGTTGCCAACATTTTTTGAGAAATAAGCTTTTTGTGCGTATGGAACATTTCTGGGATCTTTTATTTCAGCTCAAACACTTTACATGTTGCGTTTATATTTTTGTTCAGTGTATGAGGCGACAGTACAGAATGTCACCTTTTCATTTGGGTATTTTCATACATATCTGTTTTACCTTTTTAGAAATTAAAGCACATTATGTATCTAGTCCCCCCATTTGAAGGTGTCATTCACTTATAGTGTATTAAATGTAGTCAAACGTTTAGTATTTGGACCCATATTCCTAGAACGCAATGATTACATCAAGATTGTGACTCTACAAACGTGTTGGATTAATTTGTAGTTTGTTTTGGTTGTTTCAGATTATGTTGTGCCAAATAGAAATGAATGGTGAAGAATTGATTGTATAATTTTGGAGTCCCTTTTAATTGTAAACAAGAATAGAATATGTTTCCGAATACTTCTACATTAATATGGATGCTGCCATGGTTACGGATAATCATGAATGAATTGTGAATAATGATGAGTGAGAACGTTAGAGGCATAAACATCATACCCCAAAAAAGCATAGGATTCTGTAACCAGTCACAAATAAAGTTTGATTAATTTGAATGTGCAAAGACATTGAGTGCTCCAGTGTTTTTTTTAAATTTATTTCACCTTTATTTAACCAGGTAGGTCAGTTGAGAACAAGTTCTCATTTGCAACTGCGACCTGGCCAAGACAAAGCAAAGCAGTGCGACAAAAACAACACAGAGTTACACAGTAAACAAACATGTTAAAAACACAATAGAAAATCTAAATACAGAGTGCAAAATGTAGTGCAAAATGCAGTAAGGTTAGGAGGTAGGACAATAAATAGACCATAGTGGTGATATAAATTACAGATTATCATCATTAACACAGGAATGAAGGATGTGCAAATTATGATGTGCAAATAGAGATGCTGGAGTGCAAGATTTGTGAAAATAACAAAAATAAATATGGGAATGAGGTAGTAGTGTGGGCTATTTACAGAAGGGCTATATACAGGTGCAGTGATCGATAAGCAGCTTTGACAGCTGCCGCTTAAAGTTAGTGAGGGAGATAGGAACCTCTAGCTTCAGTGATTTTTGCAATTCGTTCCAGTCATTGGCAGCAGCGAACTGGAAGGAATGGCGGCCAAAGGAGGTGTTGGCTTTGGGGGTGACCAGTGAGATATACCTGCTGGAGCGCATGCTACGGGTGGGTGTTGCTATAGTGACCAGTGAGCTGAGATAGGGCGGGGATTTACCTAGTAATGACTTATAGATGACCTGGAGCCAGTGGGTTTGGCGACGAATATATAATGAAGGCCAGCCAACGAGAGCATACAGGTCGCAGTGGTGGGTAGTGTATGGGGCTTTGGTAACAAAACGGATGGCACTATGATAGACTACATCCAATTTGCTAAGTAGAGTGTTGGAGGCTAGTTTGTAAATGACATCGCCGAAATCAAGGATCGGTAGGATAGTCAGTTTTACAAGGGCATGTTTGGCAGCATGAGTGAAGGAGGCTTTGTTGCGAAATAGGAAGCCAATTCTGGATTTAATTTTGGATTGGAGATGGTTGATGTGAGTCTGGAAGTTGAGTTTACAGTCTAACCAGATGCCTAGGTATTTGTAGGTGTCCACGTATTCTAATTCGGACCCGTCGAGAGTAGTGATGATAGTCCGGTGGGCGGATGCTGGCAGCGTTCGATAGAAAAGCATGCACTTAGTTTTACTAGCGTTTAAGAGCAGTTGGAGGCCACGGAAGGAGTGTTGTGTGGCATTGAAGCTTGTTTGAAGGTTAGTAAACACAGTGTCCAAAGAGGGGCCAGATGTATACAGAACGGTGTCATCTGCGTAGAGATGGATCAGAGAGTCACCAGCAGCAAGAGCGACATCGTTGATGTATATAGAGAAAAGGGTTGGCCCAAGAATTGAACCCTGTGGCACCCCCATAGAGACTGCCAGAGGAACGGACAATAGGCCCTCCGATTTGACACACTGAACCCTGTCTGCAAAGTAGTTAGAGAACCAGGCAAGGCAGTCACTTGAGAAACCAAGGCTGTTGAGTCTGCCAATAAGAATGCGGTGATTGACAGAGTCGAAAGCCTTGGCCAGGTCGATGAAGACGGCTGCACAGTACTGTCTTTTATCGATGGCGGTTATGATATCGTTCAGTACCTTGAGCGTAGCTGAGGTGCACCCATGACCAGCTCGGAAACCAGATTGCATAGCAGAGAAGGTACGGTGGGATTCGAAGTGGTCAGTTATCTGTTTGTTAACTTGGCTTTCGAAAACTTTAGAAAGGCAGGGCAGGATGGATATTGGTCTATAACAGTTTGGGTCTTTGAAGAGGGGGATGACCGCGGCAGCTTTCCAATCTCTAGGGATCTCAGACGATACGAAAGAGAGGTTGAACAGGCTAGTGATAGGTGTTGCAACAATTTTGGCTGATAATTTCAGAAAGAGAGGGTCCAGATTATCTAGCCCAGCAGATTTGTAGGGGTCCAGACTTAGCAGCTCTTTCAGAACATCAGCCGTCTGGATTTGGGTGAAGGAGAAGCAGGGGGGGCTTGGGCAAGTAGCTGCCGGGGGTACAGAGCTGTTGGCCGGGATAGGGGTAGCCAGGTGGAAAGCATGGCCAGCCGTAGAAAAATGCTTATTGAAGTTTTTGATAATCGTGGATTTATCGGTGGTAACAGTGTTTCCGAGCTTCAATGCAGTGGGCAACTGGGAGGAGGTGCTCTTATTCTCCATGGACTTTACAGTGTCCCAGAACTTTTTGGAGTTAGTACTACAGGAAGCAAATTTCTGTTTGAAAAAGCTGGCCTTTGCTTTTCTAACTGACTGTGTGTACTTGTTCCTGACTTACCTGAATAGCTGCATATCGCGGGGGCTATTCGATGCTAATGCAGTGCGCCACAGGATGTTTTTCTGTTGGTCTAGTGCAGACAAGTCTGGGGTGAACCAAGGGCTATATCTATTCTTAGTTCTACGTTTTTTGAAAGGGGCATGCTTATTTAGGATGGTGAGGAAAGCACTTTTAAAGAACAACCAGGCGTCCTCTACTGACGGGATGAGGTCAATATCCTTCCAGGATACCTGGGCCAGATCGAATAGAAAGGCCTGCTCACAAAAGTGTTTTAGGGAGCGTTTAACAGTGATAAGGGGTGGTCGTTTGACCGCTGACCCATTGCGAACGCAGGCGATGAGGCAGTGATCGCTGAGATCCTGGTTGAAAACAGAGGAGGTGTATTTGGAGGGCAAGTTAGTCAGGATGATATCAATAATGGTACCCATGTTTACGGATTTTGGGTTGTACCTGGTGGGTTCCTTGATAATTTGTGTGAGATTGAGGGCATCTATCTTAGATTGAAGGACAGCCGGGGTGTTAAGCATATCCCAGTTTAAGTCACCTAACAGTACAAACTCTGAAGATAGATGGGGGGCAATCAATTCACATATGGAGTCCAGGGCACAGCTGGGGGCTGAGGGGGGTCTGTAACAGGCGGCAACAGTGAGAGACTTATTTCTGGAAAGGTGGATTTTTAAAAGTAGAAGCTCAAACTGTTTGGGCACGGACCTGGACAGTATGACAGAACTCTGCAGGTTATCTCTGCAGTAGATTGCAACTCCGCCACCTTTGGCAGTTCTATCTTGACGGGAAATATTGTAGTTGGGGATGGAGATTTCCGAATTATTGGTGGCCTTCCTGAGCCAGGATTCAGACACAGCTAGGACATCCGGGTTGGCGGAGTGTGCTAAAGCAGTGAATAAATCAAACTTAGGGAGGAGGCTTCTAATGTTGACATGCATGAAACCAAGGCTTTTACGGTTACAGAAGTCAACAAATGAGAGCGCCTGGGGGATAGGTGTAAAGCTGGGAGCTACAGGACCTGGGTTTACCTCTACATCACCAGAGGAACAGAGGAGGAGTAGGATTAGGGCACGGCTGAAGGCATTAAGAACTGGTCGTCTAGTGCGTTGGGTACAGAGAGTAAAAGGAGCAGATTTCTGGGCGTGTTGGAATAGATTGAGGGCATAATGTACAGACAAGGGTATCGTAGGGTGTGAGTTCAGTGGAGGTAAACCTAGGCGTTGGGTAATGAAGAGAGTGTGTCATTACATTGACTTAGTCCAATGCCTCACAGGGACCTGGGTAAAGTATTTTTTACTACTACAGTAGCTGATGCTGTATATGTTACCTACTACAGGTCCTCGAGGTGACCCTGGGCTGGATGGTAGATATGGACCGGGCCTTGACGGACCCCCTGGATATATAGGGCCACCCGGCTCCAGAGGTCAGAGGTCAAACATATGTACAGACACACACACACACACACAGAGATGCACGCACACTCTCACAAGTACAAATATACTGATAAAGGTGATGATGATGATGATGATATACAGTATAAGGATTATTATGCTGTGTGTTTCTGGGCAGGGTCTGAGGGCCGGGATGGGGATAAAGGCCATAGAGGTGTACCAGGCCCTGTGGGGGATGTCGGAACACCAGGCCCTCCTGGACCAGCACCTATCACAGATTTTTATGGGCCCCCAGGGGCCCCTGGACAGCCTGGTGAGCACCATAGAAAACGCTGCGATAAATTCAATCAAACCCACAATGCCCACAATTACGCAAAGTATCTTATAGGAGGGTATACTCAGCTCACAGGTACAGTGTGCATATGTTTCCAGTTGTGTGCAAAAAAAATGCTATGACAGGTTCCATTTAAATCACGGACCAAAATATGTAATGAAATATTGTGAGTAATATGGTCATATAATGTGGGTTATCTGTTGTACAATAGGTCTTCCTGGTTTACCCGGTGCTAGAGGAGACCCTGGATATCCTGGACCAAATGGCTTTGATGGGAAGGATGGTGTCCCAGGACAACATGGGCCTAGAGGTGTGTTTGCGTGCGAAAAGGACATTTCCTGCTTTGCGGTAGTGACTGCAGTAGTGATGATAGTTGTGGTAATAGTTCCAGGCTGTATCACAACCGGCCGTGATTGGGAGTCCCATAGGGCGGCGCACAATTGGCCCAGCATGGTCCGGGTTTGGCCGGTGTTGGCCATCCTTGTAAATAAGAATTTGTTCTTAACTGACTTGCCTAGTTAAATAAAGGTTAAATACAAATAAAAAATAGTAGTGGCCACTGTTTCCAAAGTTAACCCAAAAACGATATTTTGGTATTTGTTTCAGTAGTCCATTGTTGACATAGTCTCAATGTTTTGCTTGTCAGATACACTACCGTTCAAAAGTTTGGGGTCACTTAGAAATGTCCTCGTTTTTGAAAAAAAAAAATTTGTCCATAAAAATAACATCACATTGATCAGAAATACAGTGTAGACATTGTTAATGTTGTAAATGACTATTGTAGCTGGAAACTGCTGATTTTTTATGGAATATCTACATAGGCGTACAGAGGCCCATTATCAGCAACCATCACTCCTGTGTTCCAATGGCACTTTGTGTTAGCTAGTCCAAGTTTAGCATTTTAAAAGGCTAATTGATCATTAGAAAACCTTTTTGTAATTATGTTAGCACAGCTGAAAACTGTTGTTCTGATTAAAGAAGCAATAAAACTGGCCTTCTTTAGACTAGTTGAGTATCTGGAGCATCAGCATTTGTGGGTTCGATTACAGGCTCAAAATGTAATGTAAACTGTAATAGGCCTGGCATATTCCCACATTCAAGGAGCTTTCCGTTTTGATAGGTTTATTTTGCCTAAAAACCTTTAGGCCTACCTACTGTATATAAAAAATATTTTTAAAACTCTGCATCTCTGCCCAGCCTGGCAAGAGTGGCCAAAAGGGTGTTTAGCTGCTTCTCTGAACCCACAACCCTAGCTTTGCACAGGAATACTGGCCGGCTGTCCAAGCACCACTCTATGAGTGATGAACAGGATTTCCAACCGCTCAACTCTGCTCACACGCTCTGCTCTCAATGATGTCATCAGACCTATACAGTAGAGGTTCATTTCTATTGGCTCAACTGAGGACAAAGATAATGGGTTGTTTAACCATTCTACTCCTTTTTCATGCCTATGATCCGTAAGATAAGCTGTTTGCAGGATGAAGTAAGGACACATGTTTGGAGCCAGGGCATAGTTTAAGAAAATATATATTTCTAACATAATCAACAGTACAGTGGTGGCCAGAGGTGAAGCAAACTTCAGCATTACAGACACACACTCAACACCCGCACAAGGAGCAGCACGCTATCGATCAAGGTGGTGGTCACTCTATCGATCAAGGTGGTAGTCACTATCGATCAAGGTGGTGGTCACTCTATCGATCAAGGTGGTAGTCACTATCGATCAAGGTGGTGGTCACTATCGATCAAGGTGGTGGTCACTCTATCGATCAAGGTGGTAGTCACTATCGATCAAGGTGGTGGTCACTCTATCGATCAAGGTGGTGGTCACTCTATCGATCAAGGTGGTGGTCACTCTATCGATCAAGGTGGTAGTCACTATCGATCAAGGTGGTGGTCACTCTATCGATCAAGGTGGTGGTCACTCTATCGATCAAGGTGGTGGTCACTCTATCGATCAAGGTGGTAGTCACTCTATCGATCAAGGTGGTGGTCACTCTATCGATCAAGGTGGTGGTCACTCTATCGATCAAGGTGGTCACTCTATCGATCAAGGTGGTGGTCACTCTATCGATCAAGGTGGTGGTCACTCTATCGATCAAGGTGGTGGTCACTCTATCGATCAAGGTGGTCACTCTATCGATCAAGGTGGTAGTCACTATCGATCAAGGTGGTGGTCACTCTATCGATCAAGGTGGTGGTCACTCTATCGATCAAGGTGGTGGTCACTCTATCGATCAAGGTGGTCACTCTATCGATCAAGGTGGTGGTCACTCTATCGATCAAGGTGGTAGTCACCCTATCGATCAAGGTGGTAGTCACTATCGATCAAGGTGGTCACTCTATCGATCAAGGTGGTGGTCACTCTATCGATCAAGGTGGTAGTCACCCTATCGATCAAGGTGGTAGTCACTATCGATCAAGGTGGTGGTCACCCTATCGATCAAGGTGGTAGTCACCCTATCGATCAAGGTGGTGGTCACTCTATCGATCAAGGTGGTAGTCACTCTATCGATCAAGGTGGTAGTCACCCTATCGATCAAGGTGGTAGTCACCCTATCGATCAAGGTGGTAGTCACCCTATCGATCAAGGTGGTAGTCACCCTATCGATCAAGGTGGTGGTCACTCTATCGATCAAGGTGGTAGTCACCCTATCGATCAAGGTGGTAGTCACTCTATCGATCAAGGTGGTAGTCACTCTATCGATCAAGGTGGTGGTCACTCTATCGATCAAGGTGGTAGTCACCCTATCGATCAAGGTGGTAGTCACTCTATCGATCAAGGTGGTAGTCACTCTATCGATCAAGGTGGTGGTCACTCTATCGATCAAGGTGGTGGTCACTCTATCGATCAAGGTGGTAGTCACTCTATCGATCAAGGTGGTAGTCACCCTATCGATCAAGGTGGTGGTCACCCTATCGATCAAGGTGGTGGTCACTCTATCGATCAAGGTGGTGGTCACCCTATCGATCAAGGTGGTGGTCACTCTATCGATCAAGGTGGTAGTCACCCTATCGATCAAGGTGGTAGTCACTATCGATCAAGGTGGTGGTCACTCTATCGATCAAGGTGGTAGTCACGCTATCGATCAAGGTGGTGGTCACTCTATCGATCAAGGTGGTCACTCTATCGATCAAGGTGGTGGTCACTCTATCGATCAAGGTGGTAGTCACCCTATCGATCAAGGTGGTAGTCACTATCGATCAAGGTGGTGGTCACCCTATCGATCAAGGTGGTAGTCACCCTATCGATCAAGGTGGTGGTCACTCTATCGATCAAGGTGGTAGTCACTCTATCGATCAAGGTGGTAGTCACCCTATCGATCAAGGTGGTAGTCACCCTATCGATCAAGGTGGTAGTCACCCTATCGATCAAGGTGGTAGTCACCCTATCGATCAAGGTGGTAGTCACCCTATCGATCAAGGTGGTGGTCACTCTATCGATCAAGGTGGTGGTCACCCTATCGATCAAGGTGGTGGTCACTCTATCGATCAAGGTGGTAGTCACCCTATCGATCAAGGTGGTAGTCACCCTATCGATCAAGGTGGTGGTCACTCTATCGATCAAGGTGGTGGTCACTCTATCGATCAAGGTGGTGGTCACTCTATCGATCAAGGTGGTAGTCACCCTATCGATCAAGGTGGTAGTCACCCTATCGATCAAGGTGGTAGTCACCCTATCGATCAAGGTGGTCACCCTATCGATCAAGGTGGTAGTCACGCTATCGATCAAGGTGGTAGTCACCCTATCGATCAAGGTGGTCACCCTATCGATCAAGGTGGTGGTCACGCTATCGATCAAGGTGGTGGTCACTCTATCGATCAAGGTGGTGGTCACTCTATCGATCAAGGTGGTGGTCACGCTATCGATCAAGGTGGTAGTCACTCTATCGATCAAGGTGGTGGTCACTCTATCGATCAAGGTGCTACCACCCATTGGCTATTAGGAACCACAGATAGAGGGCAGTTTCCCATCCCTGTGGAGGTAGCAAACGGGCTGAACAAACCCAGTGACAGAACACACCTGTGTCCAAACTAAATTCAGCCCCTCCAAAGGATCATAGATATGCAAAAGTCGAGTGATGACTGTGCAGTGTGCACATAACCCATTATTACCTTTCTCCTAAGTTGACCAGTTGAAAATAGAAACTACATTTCCTAAATAAAATGTTTGCTTGTTTTGGAGTATTTATACTTGTGAAATAAATGGTAGTGGGGTAAAAGAACATTTGCAGTGGAATTGGTAGTGACTACAGTAGTAATTTAATTGGTGATGACTTCAGTAGTAATTTAATTGGTAGTGACTTCAGTAGTAATTTAATTGGTGATGACTGCAGTAGTAATTTAATTGGTAATGACTACAGTAGTAATTTAATTGGTAATGACTGCAGTAGTAATTTAATTGGTAATGACTGCAGTAGTAATTTAATTGGTAATGACTGCAGTAGTAATTTAATTGGTAATGACTACAGTAGTAATTTAATTGGTAGTGACTGCAGTAGTAATTTAATTGGTAGTGACTTCAGTAGTAATTTAATTGGTAATGACTGCAGTAGTAATTTAATTGGTAATGACTGCAGTAGTAATTTAATTGGTAATGACTACAGTAGTAATTTAATTGGTAGTGACTGCAGTAGTAATTTAATTGGTAGTGACTTCAGTGGTAATTTAATTGGTGATGACTGCAGTAGTAATTTAATTGGTAATGACTGCAGTAGTAATTTAATTGGTAGTGACTACAGTAGTAATTTAATTGGTAGTGACTTCAGTAGTAATTTAATTGGTAGTGACTTCAGTAGTAATTTAATTGGTAGTGACTTCAGTAGTAATTTAATTGGTAGTGACTTCAGTAGTAATTTAATTGGTAATGACTGCAGTAGTAATTTAATTGGTAGTGACTTCAGTAGTAATTTAATTGGTAGTGACTTCAGTAGTAATTTAATTGGTAGTGACTTCAGTAGTAATTTAATTGGTAGTGACTTCAGTAGTAATTTAATTGGTAATGACTGCAGTAGTAATTTAATTGGTAGTGACTTCAGTAGTAGTAATAGTAGTGACTATTTTAGCATGATTTTTAACTAGAGGTTCCAGCAAGCACACTAATGATATGTGTATGTTAGGTTCACCAGGTGATCGTGGAGCAGATTACCTATATTCAGTAGGAAGACCAGGCCCATCTGGACGCAAGGGAGATATTGGGAGCATGGGTTTACCAGGTAACACACACACACACTCACACGTGCACACGTGCGAACACACACACACACACACACACAATAACAACAAAAAGTATTATTTTATGCTTGGCATACTGCATGGCATACAAACTTATGATATCATACTGAAGATGGTTCAAATGAATTAAAAGCCAATTGATTATGCTCATACTATTCTTATTGAGTTGTGTGGATGTGATCTCTTAGGTCCCCATGGAATGAAGGGAGTTTCGGGTTACCCTGGAGGCCCGGGACAAGACGGTGGACCCGGTCCATATGGGCCTAAAGGAACTAAAGGAGAGTCCAGTTATGCTCAACCAGGCCGCTTAGGACCACCTGGACCCAAGGTGTGTTCAACAAAAAGAACCACAGTCTATTACCAGCTATTTAAATCACAATACTGTAAAACTGCCAACAGATTTGTCCAAATGTCACCATTTTGTATGGTTAATTCCTGTTGTTTGGGTTTGTTTAGGTTTTTCCAATTTTGCCAGAAGTTGTTTTTATTTATGGACTCCTCAATTAGTGTCAGTTGCTTTCTGAGTGTACGTTTATATGATTTTAATGTCTCACAGTACTGAAGGCGTAGTTCTCTGTTGTTTGGGTCTCTGTGTTTTTGGTTCGATAGTGTTCTAAGTTTTTTCCTAATGTTTTTACAATCTGTATCAAACCATTTGTCTTCTGTATTTCTGTTTGGTTTGTTTGATCCCAGCTTTAATTGTGCTGTTTTTGCTGTTTGCCTAAATATATAATTGATGTTATTTACAGCTAGATTGACGCCTTCTTTACTGTGAGCGTACATTGTATCCAGAAAGTTGTTTAGGGTTGATTGGATTTTTTGGTTACTGATTGCTTTCTGGTATTCCTCTGTGCTGTTTTGAGCCCATCTGTATGAATGTTTGATGTTGTACAGCTTATTGGGCTGTGAATTTGTGGTTGCTTCTATGTCTGATCTTTTGAGGAACAGGGTAATTTGGCTGTGATCAGACAGAGGTGTTAGTGGCTTAACAGTGAATGAGCTGAGAGATAAAGGGTCCATGTCTGTTATCATGTAGTCTACTGTGCTTTGGCCAAGAGGAGAGCAATAGGTGAATCTTCCTAAGAGTCCCCCTGTAACCTACCATTGACAAAGTACAGACCCAGGCTTCGACAGAGCTGCAATAGGTCTTTTCCATTCTTGTTGACGATGCTGTCACTGTTGTTCCTGTAGGAAAGGTTAAAGGGATTAGAGACAGCTTGGCCTGTGATATAGCTGTCCCCTCGTGTGCTCATTTGGTCAGGTAGTGTTCCTGTGCGTGCATTTGTGTCCCCACAGATGAGCACATTTCCCTGGGCCTGGAAGTGGTTCGTCTCTTCCTCAAGGGTGGAGAATATTTCTTCTGAGAAATAAAGGGATTCTGAGGGGGGGATATATATTGCACACAGGAACAAGTTTTTTCCTGTCAGTGTAAGTTCTTGTTTTAGTCTAAGCCAAATGTGATATTTGCCAATTTTCTG
>CM042382.1:38140119-38176065 GCA_023634145.1 Thymallus thymallus
TACTTGGGTACATGTAAGAGACAACTCCATCTCTCTAGCCAGGCTAGGCAGGGTGTATTGTTTTGAGCATCTCTCAAGTCTTTATAAATAGTTATAGAACCCCAGTAGGGTTTTCAGATCACAGTCTAGTCAGCTGTACTCTTTATTAATTATGTGTTTTTGTTATTTTTGGGAGAGATGGAGATCTCAGAAGCGTCTTTTCACCTCCCTTCAGAAGTGGTGGGATGTGAGCAAAGTTAAAATTCAGCAATTTCATGTACAATACACTTTCAATGTCACCAGAAAGATTATCCAGTAAAAATACAATATATTGCAGAGTCTACAAGAGAATAAGGTCATATTAAGACACTTAAATAAAAAAAAAGGCATCTTTGGCTGAACTGCTGGATATCAGAGCGCAAGGGGCATTGGTGAGATCAAGGTTTCAGAGTATCTCTGTAATGGATTCTAGGTTCTTTATTGGTCTGGAAACAATGAACGGTCAGAGTAGAATAATGCACTGCCTTCGCTCTGCCTCTGGACAAGAACTCAATAGCCCTCAGGAGATCCGGAAAATGGCTGTAGAGTTTTATGCTGAGCTCTACACTTGTCAAAGGGTAGAAGATCCAGAGGTGGAACAACAGTTTTATGAGGGTTTACCAAAAGTGTCTGTGGAAACGAATAAAGAGTTGGAGCGTCCGTTGTCATTGGCAGAACTTAATGCTGCAATGCAGGGGATGGAGAGTGGTGGAGCTCCTGGCATTGATGGGGAACAATTGGTGAGGATCTGCTGGAAGAACTCAGTGACAGTTTAGCTGGAGGGTTGCTGCCGCTGGGTTGCAGGAGAGCAGTCATCACCTTGTTGCCAAAAAAGGGGGACTTACAAGAGATCAATAACTGGAGGCCTGTGGCTTTGCTTTGTACTGATTATAAAATGTTCTCCAAAGAACTTTCCAACAGGCTTAGAGAGGTGATGGAGCAGATTGTACACACAGACCAGTCCTACTGTGTTCCCGGAAGGTGGATCTTAGATAATATTTCAATAATACAGGATTATTTGGACCTTTCTATAGTTTTCGGCTTAAACTCTGGTCTTATTTCTATAGATCAGGAAAAGGCATTTGACCAGGTTGAACACCTATATCTTTGGCGCACAATGGAAGCATTTGGGTTCAGCTCTGGTTTCATTGCCATGATCACGATGCTGTATGGTGACATTGAGAGTGTATTGAAGATCAATGGTGGTTTGAGTGTGCCTTTTAAAGTGTGTAGAGGAATTAGACAGGGTTGCTCCCTTTCAGGGATGTTGTACTCAATGACAATTGAATCTCTCTTACATGTTTTGAGGGAAAATCTGGGTGACACAGCACAAGAGAGGGGAATACCTGGTGTACAGATTTCAGCGTATGCTGATGATGTCCTATTAGTAGTTAACAGCCAAGAAGAAGTAGAGATGCTGAGTTTAAGTGTTCAACTGTTTGGAATTATATCGTCGGCCAGAGTAGAAGTTGTGCTTTACAGCTGGGAGAGTGGCCTGGGGGAATACCATCACTACCAGGAGGTGGGCTGGAGGAATACCATCACTACCAGGAGGTGGCCTGGGGGAATACCAACACTACCAGGAGGTGGGCTGGAGGAATACCATCACTACCAGGGGGTGGGCTGGGGGACTACCAACACTACCAGGAGGTGGGCTGGGGGAATACCATCACTACCAGGGGGTGGGCTGGGGTAATACCAACACTACCAGGAGGTGGGCTGGGGGAATACCAACACTACCAGGAGGTGGGCTGGAGGAATACCAACACTACCAGGAGGTGGGCTGGAGGAATACCAACACTACCAGGAGGTGGGCTGGGGGAATACCAACACTACCAGGAGGTGGGCTGGAGGAATACCAACACTACCAGGAGGTGGGCTGGAGGAATACCAACACTACCAGGAGGTGGGCTGGGGGACTACCAACACTACCAGGAGGTGGGCTGGGGGAATACCATCACTACCAGGAGGTGGGCTGGGGGAATACCATCACTACCAGGAGGTGGGCTGGGGGAATACCATCACTACCAGGAGGTGGGCTGGGGGAATACCATCACTACCAGGAGGTGGGCTGGGGGACTACCAACACTACCAGGAGGTGGGCTGGGGGAATACCATCACTACCAGGAGGTGGGCTGGGGGAATACCATCACTACCAGGAGGTGGGCTGGGGGAATACCAACACTACCAGGAGGTGGGCTGGAGGAATACCAACACTACCAGGAGGTGGGCTGGGGGAATACCAACACTACCAGGAGGTGGGCTGGGGGAATACCAACACTACCAGCAGAGTGGCCTGGGGGAATACCAACACTACCAGGAGGTGGGCTGGAGGAATACCAACACTACCAGGAGGTGGGCTGGAGGAATACCAACACTACCAGGGGGGCTCAAATGGAATTGAAGGGGGTTTAAATATCTATGGATGTTTTGGGGGGATGAGGAAATAATGGGGAAAAAATGGGAAGGGGTTCTAGAAATGGTACAGGGGAGATTAGGGAGATGGCGGTGGTTGATACCGGTTAGCAGTTTGGAACCCCATTCAGGACTGCTGGACAAAATACAGGCTGTGGTAGTGGATGTTTTCTGGGGCAGAAACCACTGGGTGCCACAGAGTGTACTTTTTCTGCCTAAAGAAGAGGGAGGACAACTTTCACTGTTTTCTAGAAGTTTAAACCACTTTTTCTTGTATTGGAATCATTGTTCAGAAAAGTGGGGGAAGTATTCAATCCTACTCTTTTGATTGTTGGTTATCCGAACTCCAGGAAGTTTAGATCAAAAAACAGCTACATGTTCTGGTAGGACAGGCTAAAATGTCCATATATTTGAGTAGGACTTTTTAAAGCAATGACAAAAGCAAGAATCAAGCTGGATTATGGGTATTTTAGAGAAATGGGTTTGTAGATACATGGGGAGGTGGACTGTGTATGATGATGGGGGAGGAATTAAGATTTGTTGATGTATTAACTTAAGAAATATAATTCACCGTAGGACGTTGCCATGGTGACTGTGTTTGTCCTGATGGGTGTTTGTTTGTTATTGTATTGGTGTAGTTGTTATAACCAACTGTTGGGAAAATAACTATTGGAAAAAACAGTTTTTGCATCTTAAATTGATACAATAAAGGTGTGTTAAAACTCAAACTCTCTCTCTCTCTCCTCTCTCACCTTCTCTCTCGCTCTCCTTCTTACCCTCTATCCTCTCTCTCGCCTTCTCTCTCTCTTTCTCATTCTTTCTCTCGTCTCTGTCTCTCTCTCTCTCTCTCTCCTTCTCTCTCGCTCTCTCTCTCTCTCTCTCTTTCTCATTATTTCTCTCTCCTTCTCTCTCTCTCCCTCTCTCGTCTCTGTCTCTCTCTCTGTCTCTCTCCTTCTCTTTCTCCTTCTCTCTCTCTCTCTCCTTCTCTTTCTCCTTCTCTCTCTCTCTCCTTCTCTCTCACTCTCTCTCTCCTTGTCTCTCACCTTCTCTCTCTCTCTCCTTCTTTCGCTCTCTCTCGCGCTCTCTCTCTCCTCTCTCTCCTTCTCTCTCGCTCTCGCTCGCACTCTCCTTCTCTATCTCCTTCTCTTTAGGGAGAGCCAGTCATGTGCTACAGACCTGGTTCCAAGGGAGAGAAAGGCTCTCCTGGTTACGCAGGTCATCCAGGCTCCCAAGGGCCCACTGGAGCCAAAGGAGACCCAGGACATCAAGGACATCATGGTTAATACCACTGAAATACTAACTATGATAGTTATGATAGATGATCATGAGGATGATGATGCTTTATTCTCTGTGATCCAGGAGCCCGAGGTCCTTCAGGGCCAACCGGTACCGATGGTCCTCCTGGCCCCCCAGGACCAACTTCATCACATGGAGCTCCAGGTCAGAACATCACTAAGGTTTATTCAGGAAATACTGTACATCAATGAAAATACAGTATTTGTATGTGTATGTCTCAATGCCTTGTGTATGTTTTGGGGGTGTTTGACCATGTCCTCTTTCATAGGACAACTAGGGTTACCTGGCCCTCCTGGTCCCTGTGGTCCTAAAGGTAACCAGGGTCGCGATGGCATTCCTGGACCTGCTGGTCAGAAGGGAGAGACATGTAAGACAGACACCTTGACTTCTACTTGCGTTGTGTTTATCTATACTTTGTGCACCATGCATGTGTGGTCATTTAACATTTTGTGGATATAATATATCTTCTGTGCTCTCTCTAGTGATTGAGGGGTCGACTCCTGGCCTACGTGGAGAGAATGGACAGCCAGGTGAGTCTCAGACTGATTACATCATTCCTATACCTTCAGACATGTACCACTGGCCCAGTGGATTTGTTATTGGCTAAACTTATGTTATTAATTAGAATTGGTTCTGTAATAAACTTGATTTAACTTCTTAAGGATTCAGATTCCTTTTTTTCTAAAATGACATATCCAAATCTAGCTGCCTGTAGCTCAGGACCTGAAGCAAGGATATGCATATTCTTGATACCATTTGAAAGGAAACACTTTGAAGGATGTGGCGCCGTTCATGTCTAAAACTGGTCTAATTGGCTAAAATTGGTCTAATTGGCTAAAAGTGTTTGTTTTCTGTTTCACCATAGGTCCAAAGGGAGATGTGGGTTTTCCTGGCCCCACTGTTTTGGGGCCCCCAGGGTTTACAGGAGACCGGGGCCCCCAAGGCATCGAAGGACCCCACGGTCCTCGCGGTGAGCCAGGGCGTTCTTTTTGTCTCAACGGGCTGAAAGGAGACACTGGTCCTCATGGCAGACCTGGAAACCCTGGTGAGGACACACTGTTCTCTGTCACTGGTTAGCTCTATACCTGAATAACTGAAACTGTATCAGTTGGTGCCAACACACACTCTCTATCCTTGACTCTATAAGCCTATAGTCTATAGGCGGGTTTCTTCTTCTGTACAGTAAAGAACATAAAGTGCTTCTTAGTCAAGGACTGGGCTTAGACTCAATTTGAACAACTGTCCCTGATTCCCTCACACTATTTGTTCGTTTTAACTCACTCATTCAAACTCTTATTCCTCCTGACTAACGAAAACTCAGTAGTTATGACTTAGTTGATTGAGTAAGTCAAACTCAACCTCTCCCTTATTCTCACCGGCCCTGAACGCTACTCTATCAAAACATGCCTCTGACTGAAATTATGACCAATTTGGGGGTTTTCTGTCTGCAGGACGACAGGGTCCACGGGGACAGACAGGGTCTGGAGGCTATGAATATAAAGGGGTCAGGGGAGACCCAGGCGCTCCAGGGGGCAGAGGCTTCCAGGGGCCCAGAGGGGACCCAGGGCTTCCAGGAAAAGTACAAAATCACTAAATGTTGCTTACTTTTTGGAACATCCCTTGAACGTTGGAAAGTGTAGATGTTATAAGTAATTCTGTGTACAATTTGCTTTCTACCCCCTAGGTACCAAGTCCCATCTCTGGACCTCCAGGACCAGTAGGTGACCCAGGTCACCCTGGACCCCCAGGATTCCCCGGTAATCTTATTGCCCCAACAACAATACTCTACAAAAACAAAGCTGTCAGTACACCATATTATTGAGTGTGGCCAGGAGTTTATCCTGACCATGAAGAACTCTGGGTGCTGTTTGTAGTTCTAGGGTGAAGAGTTTTTCCTGGTAAGGTCACATGCTCTTGGGAAAAAAAAACTCCTGGGCCTATTAACGTGTGCCTTGTTGTAGCCATCAAAACGTCATCCCAAGGTTTTTTTTTAGTTATGACATGCTCTGATGTGTGATGTATTTGTAGAAAATGTGTTTGGTTTGATGACAGTCAATGTTTTTCATGAATCCTTTTTGTCTTCTTCTAATGTCTCTTAAGGGGAAAGTAATCCAAAAGTAATTAGATTACTTTACTGAGCTTGGGTAATCCAAAAGTAATTAGATTACTTTACTGATCTTGGGTAATCCAAAAGTAATTAGATTACTTTACTGAGTTTGGGTAATCCAAAAGTAATTAGATTACTTTACTGAGCTTGGGTAATCCAAAAGTAATTAGATTACTTTACTGAGTTTGGGTAATTTATGAAATTTCCCCCCCGGGGGATCAATAAAGTATCTATCTATCTATCTATCTATCTATCTATCTATCTATCTATCTATCTATCTATCTATCTATCTATCTATCTATCTATCTATCTATCTATCTATCTATCTATCTATCCAACAATTACATTACTGATTACAATTTTGCACAGGCACTAGTAACTGTAAAGTATTACGTTTAGAAATTAACCTACCCAACTGTGTGTGTGTGTGTGTGTGTGTGTGTGTGTGTGTGTGGTTGGTGTTTATGTCTCTTGATGAACTGTGTTGTTTTAGGTGAGACGGGTGATCCTAGTTATAACCCCGGCCTCAAAGGATCAAATGGAGCCAAAGGCCGGCCAGGACCACCAGGTCATTATTTAACACAACATGAAACACTGACAACTCAACATTTAGCACTGAAATCTGTACATTTAACACTGAAAATTCAACACTCAACATTCAACATTGGGTAAATATTCAGTTTGTCAATGCATTCTAACTCTAAGCAGTATATTTAGCTTAATTTATTCTCAAGTAGTCAGTCAGAACTAATCAATGGTTTTTTTCATGAACATCTACAGGTCGCCCAGGGCTTGACGTGTTTAGAGAAGTGAGATACCATCATGGGGATCCAGGCCCGCCTGGTTACCCCGGGAACCAAGGAGTTCCAGGTCCACCTGGGCCACCAGGACGGACAGGATTTGCAGGTTCAGTATACTTTTATCATCTGCAAATACAAGCCACATGGCCAGGCCAACCATGATTCACTTCAACCAAATGTCATATTCTTTCTTACTAATGAGGCAGTCTATGGGGAAGGTGTGAATGTAACCTATGCCATGTCTTAGCTACGGGCACCACAGGCTAACATTAGCACAACGGGTCTCAATAGCTCCTACTTTAGCTACATTGCTTGCCAAAATCAAGTTTTCCCTCTGGCTGCCAGGACCCACAGGCCTTAAGGGTCAGCACGGACACAGCCCTCCAGGCCTGCCTGGGTTCCCCGGACGCAAGGGAGACAAGGGATCACCAGGAGGGACAGGTATTTATATAAATGTGTGTGCCAGTGATCCTGTTGAACATGAGGCGAACAGTTGGAGAACATGTATTTTATCTAAGTGTTTTTGCTCGGTCAGGGCCGGTGGGCTACCAGGGGGCTCCGGGTCAGAAGGGTTCTCGTGGCCCGTGGGGCTCCAGCACGGCAGGCCTGGCTGACAGTTTCCTGCTGGCCCGACACAGCCAGACAATCAGAGTGCCTGACTGCCCCCGAGGCACCACCCTCATCTACTCTGGATACTCCCTGCTCTTCATCAACGGCAATGAGAGAGCCCACGGACAAGACCTAGGTAAACAGCATGGAGACACACATTAATAGGAATGAGGCTCTAAAGTTGTGATAAGCCCAGTCATTCGGGACACGGTCTCTCTTTGATCACCTCACCTCTGTCCCCCCAGGCTCCATGGGCAGCTGCCTACCTCGTTTCTCCACCATGCCCTTCCTGTTCTGTGACACGGACAACACCTGTCGCTACGCCGCCCGCAACGACTACTCCTATTGGCTGTCGACGGAGAAGTCCATGCCGCCCAGCATGAACCTGATCAGAGGAGACGAGATAGGGAGCTACATCAGCAGGTACACAGGCGTGGGAGGAGCGACACACACACACACACACACATATACTTGCAGGCGAGAAAATACAGGGCCTCTACAATCTGCCCTTCTTATTTTGGAACACATGTTGACATGTTGCGCTGAAACTACGCTACACTTTTGTGATTTAGGTGTTCAGTGTGTGAGGGCAGCTCCAATGCCATCGCCATCCACAGCCAGACCACCCAGACCCCGGACTGTCCTCGTGACTGGGAATCCCTCTGGACTGGATACTCCTTTGTCATGGTAACAACCTTCTCCCTATATTATATTAAAGTACTGTTTAATATCTGTACCTACAGCGCCTTCAGAAAGTATTCATACTACTTGACTTATTCAACATTTTGTTGTTACAGCCTGAATTCAAAACAGATTACATTTATTTTTGTCTCTCACCCATCTACACACAATACCCCATAATGACAAAGTGAAATCATGTTTTTATTGAAAATAAAATACAGAAATATCATTTACATAAGTATTCACACCCCTGAGTCAATACTTTTGTAGAAACACCTGACGGTGATTACAGCTTTGAGTCATATTGGGTATGTCTGTATCAGCTTTGCACATCTGGATTTGAGGTTGAATGACAAGGATGCTAATTATATGAATGATAATGATATGAATGCTAGTTATATGAATGCTAACGTGAATAATATGAATGCTAATAATGTGAATAGTGCTAGGAACTCTAATGATATTATATTTTTTTTACCTTTATTTAACCAGGCAAGTCAGTTAAGAACAAATTCTTATTTACAATGACGGCCTAGGAACAGTGGGCTAACTGCCTTGTTCACGGGCAGAAGGACAGATTTTTTTACCTTGTCAGCTCGGGGATTCGATCCAGCAACCATTCGGTTATGGACCCAACACTCTTTCGGTTACGGGCCCAATACTCTAACCACTCAGCTACCTGCCGCCCCATATGAATGCTAATGTGAATAATGCTAATGATATGAATGCTAATGATATGAATGCTAATGATATGAATGCTAATGTGAATAATGCTAATGTGAATAATGCTAATGTCAATAATGCTAATGATATGAATGCTAATGATATGAATGCTAATGATATGAATGCTAATGGTAATAATGCTAATGATATGAATGCTAATGGTAATAATGCTAATGATATGAATGCTAATGTGAATAATGCTAATGATATGAATGCTAATGATATGAATGCTAATGTGAATAATGCTAATGATATGAATGCTAATGATATGAATGCTAATGTGAATAATGCTAATTATATGAATGCTAGTGAGGCAAATTAAACTTCATAGTAGGAGCATAATGTAGCATACTCGTTTGAGACATAATTCAACTCTCCTTTAACTTCTCTATACTTCTCTCCCCCTCACTTCTTCTGCCCTTCATCTCTTTCCTCATTCCCTTTCTCCTCATCTCTGCTTGTTTTCTATACTCCTATCCTTCTTACCATACCCCATTGTGCTCTCTCTTCTTCCCAGCAAACGGGTGCAGGTGCTGAGGGGTCGGGGCAGCTCCTAGTCTCCCCAGGCTCGTGTCTGGAACACTTCCGCCAGGTCCCCTTCATCGAGTGCCATGGCCGGGGAACCTGCAACTACTTCCCTGACTCCTACAGCTACTGGCTGGCCTCGCTCGACCCCAATCGCATGTTCAGGTTAGAATCATCACATCAGAGATCGATTCAGTGTCTACACTATACGATCAGTGGTGTAATGGAGGGTAAACGCAAGTAAACGCCGTTTATGCACCTTTTTTGTTGTTTTGCATGAGCGTTACCTACCTGTTGTGGAATAATGCATAGAAAATATAGGGAGCGTTACTTTATTCACCATGAACGGTGTTTAGCGTTTACACACCATTTGTTTCACCACTGCATCACTGTATAAAAATACTATACTGTTCAAATCAAGCTTTATTTTGAGTGCTCTTGTCCACTTCTGTTGTTGACTGTCCCAAAGCCTAGGACCAAGAGGCATGGAGAGGCAGCCTTTAGTTATTATGCCCCCAGACTCTGGAAAAGCCTGCCAGAGAGACTGAGGGAAATATTAGCTTTGCTTTTCCGTAGGGTGCTTTTTAGTCATTCAGTTTTCATTCTTCTTTAGTTTTTTTTATCCTCAGTTTTTATTTTCAATATTGTTTTTTCCTGTGAAGCAGATTGTGTTGCATTCCACGTCTGAAATCGGCTGTATATATAAAGCTTGATTTGATTTGACTTATTCATATTTATGGCCACATACAGGGATGTTTTCTCTACAATGCCTGTAGAGTATTATCTTTTATCAAGATAACTGTAGTTATTCATGTTCTGTGACAGTGTTTACTATCATTCTAATAATTCCGAGGGTGGTTTAGGTCATTCTGCCTCTGCAGACTGTGTCTGGCCTTACCTATACACCACACTAAACTCCTCCTCTTTGTACTCCATCCTGCAGTAAGCCTGTGCCCCAGACTGTGAAGGGATGTCTTCTAGAGAATGTCATCAGTCGCTGCCGCGTCTGCAGGAAACCCTACTGAACAGTGCCAGGGACCTGAAGAAGAGTTTGGCAAATTACCATTGGCTAAGGGGATTGACTAGCCTATGGGGAAGTGACAGGTAGTGTAGGCCAGTGGTCGGTAGCACTTTATTTTATGGTACTGTTTCCACTGGTATTTTATAGATTATTATTATTATTATTAATTATATATTTTTTGTTTTGTTTGTGTTTTGTTACAATGACGGCCTACTAAAAGGCAAAAGGCCTCCTGCGGTGACGGGGCTGGGATTAAAAATACATAAATAAAATATAGAACAAAAACACACATCACAGCAAGAGACACCACAACACTACATAAAGAGAGACACCACAACACTACATGGAGACACCACAACACTACATAAAGAGAGACACCACAACACTACATAAAGAGAGACACCACAACACTACATAAAGAGAGACACCACAACACTACATAAAGAGAGACACCACAACACTACATAAAGAGAGACACCACAACACTACATGAAGATTGACCTAAGACACCCACATAGCAACACATGACAACACAGCATGGTATTAACACATGACGACAACATGGCAGCAGCACAAAACAGGGTACAAACATTATTGGCCACAGACAACAGTGCAAAGGCCAAGAAGGTAGAGACGACAACACATCACGCGTTAACAACATGTACTTTCTGGTATTTTCTTCAAGAATTCACCAGAATTGGTAACTATCTGGTATTGAATGGTGCTAAGTAGTGCTTGTTTTAATGAATCCCAAACAAGTAATGCATACGTTATTAATGTGAAATTATCATAAAATGTATTTGCAAATACCTTGTTATTTTCTGTACCGTAAATAAAGTGCTACCCAGTGGTCCTCACTCATGGTGTTGGAGGGTACGGATGTGGAACGGTTTTTATTGTTTTTGTCCGTGATCACCTTGGCCTCAGCCATCAGCCATGTTTCTAAGGAACTGTGCGGTTTAGAGTATTTGTCTGAAAGAACATGCCATTATAAAGACATTACAATATGATTATTATCCCATCATTGTTAAAAACCCCATCAAAGTAAAGGTTAATTTTGCACTGACTGAGGCTGAGGGTAATGGGTAATGCACTTCCTCCACAGGTCACCACATGGTGTCGGTGGGCATTGGCATTCTTTGAAAATACTTTAGCTGTGAGTGTTAGAGCCTGCCTGGACTGCACTTTTGGGACTATTCCATCGATTCCATTTTTCCAGGCAAGCTCTAACAAAGCATTTAGAAGTTAAGGTGGGGTTCGAAAAATGTCCACATCGGTGGAACCTTTCCAGTTCAAAAAGGTTCCTTGAGGAACCGCTCTGAAAAGGATCTTTGAGGAACCGCTGTGCACATTTTCAAACCGGAAGCTTTTTGTGATGGAGGGGTTCCATTTTTTTCCCTTTTTAATAACATATTGTAGAGGTGGCAGCATATCACAACATTGAAGGTGTGGCTTTCAGGTAGATATTTTTGGCCACCCGTTAGAGTAAATGTCATTCCTGTTCATGTTAAGTTTGTACACTGCAACAAAAAAAATCCTTGAATATTTATGAATATTACATATTCCAATAATAATAGCATTGCTTATTTTAATATAGCAATAAAGTGGTAACTACCCTGCAGCTTGTGTTTGGCGTATTTGTACTATAGCAGAGAGTTCTGCTGCAATGTAATTCCAACACACTGGAAAACCCAGTGGTTTCGTTCCAGACTTCCTGAAAGCGAATCATAATACAACTTTCAAACCAAGCAAAGGAAACGTGTGGGGGATCTGGCGGAAATTGAAAGCGATGAGGAAGACAGTCGTATGATAAAGTTTGGGCACCCCTCTGAGGCTGCATAATAATTTACTCTGTCGTCACAGAAAATGATCACAGTGGCATGCCATTCATTTTCTAATAAAATCTGAGTACTGGGGTATTGTCCAGACAAAGATTTTTAGTGTAGCAATATTAAGTTGTATGAAATTAAATCAGATGTGAAAAATAGGCTATGCAAATATTTGGGCACCCTTGTCATTCTGTTGATTTGAATACCTGTAACTACTTAGCACTGATTAATTGGAACACACAATTGGTTTAGTGAGCTCATTGAGCCTTGAACTTCATAGACAAGTGCATCCAATCATGAGAAAAGGTATTTAAGGTGGCCAATTGCAAGTTGTTGTTCTCTTTGACTCTCCTCTGAAGAGTGGCAACATGGGGGCTTCAAAACAACTCTCAAATGACCTGAAAACAAAGATTGTTCAACATTATGGTTTAGGGGAAGGCTACAAAAAGCTATCGCAGAGATGTAAGCTGTCAGTGTCCACTGTGAGGAACATAGTGAGGAAATGGAAGACCACAGGCACAGTTCTTGTTAAGGCCAGAAGTGGCAGGCCAAGTAAAATATCGGAGGCAAAGGCGAAGGACGGTGAGAACGGTCAAAAACAGCCCACAGACCACCTCCAAAGACCTACAACATCATCTTGCTGCAGATGGTGTCACTGTGCATCGTTCAACAATTCAGCGCACTTTGCACAAGGAGAAGCTGTACGGGAGAGTGATGCGGAAGAAGCCTTTTCTGCACACACGCCACAAACAGAGTCGCTTGAGGTATGCAAACGCACATTTGGACAAGCCAGCTTCATTTTGGAATAAGGTGCTGTGGACTGATGAAACAAAGATTGAGTTATTTGGTCATAACAAGAGGCGTTATGCATGAAGCAGGCTGTCCATGCTCGGCAACCATCAAACCTAACTGAACTGGAGATGTTTTGTAAGGAGTGTGAGGGCTTGGTTGTGGTAAGGCCTCTTACTCCCACCAGGGGGAGTGGAAGGCACACAATCAAGTCCTCACACCCTAACTGGGGAAATTAATGATCCCCAATCAGAGACAGCTGTCTAGAGTTGTCTCTGATTGGGGATAGTATTTAGGCCCCACACACATCCACCTGTGTGGATCATTGTTCCTGCTTGTCTGCCTTGTGTTTCAGCAAGCAAGCAAGCAAGCAAGCAAGCAAGCAAGCAAGCAAGCAAGCAAGCGTGTTTTTGTTTGTAGTAGTTTCTACTCTCCTGTTTATTTTATTTGCTTTGTGAGAACAGCTCATTAAAATAAACAAGGATGACACTCCAGGAGCGCTCCGTGTATCGTCCCATCAATCTAAACCGTGACAAGGAGGAATGGTCCAAAATACCTTCATCCAGAATCCAGACACTCATTAGAGGCTATAGGAAGCGTCTATAGGCTGTTATTTTAGCAAAAGGAGGCTCTACTAAATATTGATGTGATTTTTCTGTTGGCGTGCCCAAAGTTATGCACCTGTCTAATTTTGTTTTGATGCATATTGCACATTTTCTATTAATCCAATAAACCTCATTTCACTACTGAAATATTACTGTGTCCATCAGTTATTTGATAGATCAAAATGAAATTGCTGATCTAAACACCCAATTATTTATAAATGGAAATTGTCAGGGGTGCCCAAACTTTTTCATACGACTGTAAACCTGCGCTACATGCAGGAGTACCGGGACACCTACATCCTGGCAATCACTGAGAGCAGACTGGATGATCGGGTGACTAGTGGGAAACATCAAGGTGGTGGTGTTTGTTTACTTATCAGGGACAAGACGTTGAACTGCTGTCGGTGTCCCTATGACCCACTTTTACCTGCCCTGTGAGTTCCCACAATTGTTTTGCAACTATACATGTCGGGACTAGGTCTACATTTTCATTGAGGGATTAAATTAGTAGCATATGAATGCATCAAATAAATGTTTTTTAATTGGTAACCTGTTGTAGAAAAGCAAATGTACACTCGAGGTTGTGCGAAACGGCTTTTTTAGCCGACTGTGCTGATCTACGGTATTTTGCTCCGCCTCGTACTGTACCTGTGATCGCAGCACATACTTGCTAAAGTAGTTTAACATGCCCTCTCTTGTACAATTGCTTTATTACATACATCCTAAAGCAAACACAGTCAAAGTTTCAAATATACATTTTTATCCAAATAAACAAGACGCTCCTGACGCTCCCAAACTAATCCTCGGGGACTTTAACAGTTGCTCAATACGCAATACTTTACGCACGTACCATCAGTAAAATGCCCCACGACAAAAATATAAATCACTAGACCTTTTTTATGGAACTATACCGAATACATACTCAGCCACTACAAAGCCCCCGCTGGGAGGCTCTAACCATAACTTTGTGTATCTACGAACAATTTTCCCAAAACTCCTTGAAAGAGCGAATCCTGCTTAAACTGTGAAGGTTTGGAACAAGACAGCATCACCCATTTACAGGGTTGTTTTGACTGTACATTGTGGGACGTTTTTGAGGAGACCTCTGCTGATATAAATTAATTGACAGATATTGTTTTGAGCTATACTGAATAAAAAGATAAACGCAACATGTAAAGTGTTGGTCCCATGTTTCATGAGCTGAAATAAAAGATCCAAGAAATGTTCCATACAAACAAAAAGCTTTCTCTCAAATGTTGTGCACAAATTAGTTTACTCCCCTGTTAGTGAGCGTTTCTCCTTTGCCAGGATAATCCACCCACCTGACAGGTGTGGCATATCAAGAAGCTGATTAAACAGCATGATCATTACACAGGTGCACATTGTGCTAGGGACAACAAAAGGCTACTCTGTGCAGATTTGTCACAGAAAACAATGCCACAGATGTCTCAGGTTTTGAGGGAGCGTGCAGTTGGCATGCTGACTGAAGGAATGTCCACCCGAGCTGTTGCCAGAGAATTAAATGTTTATTTCTCTACCATAAACCACCTCCAACGTCATTTTAGAGAATTTGGCAGTACTTCCAACCAGCCTCACAACCGCAGACCACGTGTAGCCACGCCAGCCCATGACCTCCACTTCTGCAGCTGATGGAACTGAGGAGTATTTCTATCTGTTATAAAGCCCTTTTGTGATGAAAAACGAATTATGATTGGCTGGGCCTAACTCCCCAGTGTGTGGGCCTTGCTCCAAAGTGGGTGGGCCTATGCCCTCCCAGGCCCACCCATGGCTGCATCCCTGCCCAGTCATGTGAAATCCATAGATAAGGCCTGACTGATATCCTTATATGAACTGTAACTCAATACAAATTTTGAAATGATTGCATGTTGCGTTTATATTTTTGTTAAATATACACCCCCGGTCAACATTTTTGAATATTACTAATTCAAGGGTTATTCTTTATTTGCACAAAACTATGACATAACACATATGGAATCATGTAGTAACTAAAAAAGTGTTAAACAAATCTAAATATATTTTATATTTGACATTCTTCAAAAAGCCACCCTTTGCCTTGATGACAGCTTTGCACACTCTTGTCACTCTCAACCAGCTTCACCTGGAATGCTTTTCCATCATTCTTGAAGGAGTTCCCACATATGCTGAGCACTTGTTTGCTGCTTTTCCTTCACTGCGGTCCGACTCATCCCAAAGCATCTAAATTTGGTTGAGGTTGGAACCAAAAATCTCAAATTTGGACTCCAGACCAAAGGACAAACTTCTACCGGCCTAATGTCCATTGCTCGTGTTTCTTGGCCCAAGGAAGTCTCTTCTTCTTATTTGTGTCCTTTAGTAGTGGTTTCTTTGCAGCAATTTGACCATGAAGACCTGATTCACACAGTCTCCTCTAAACAGTGATGTTGAGGTGGATCCGACCATCATGAATCAAAAAAGTAAGGGTATTTTATATGATGACACCTAGCTAGATAGTTAGCTATGTTGTTTTGCTATGTTTTTGGGGAAGAACATTGTTTGCATCCATCAGCTAGCTTATTTATGACCAGCACTGTCCAGAGCTTGAGGAAGTGTGTCTTAACTGGTGCGGCAGCGGCAGGTACGCGAGACAAAACTTTACCAGCATCATAGCATACGTACCGGTGAATCGTTGTGACATATGAAATACGAGTAATAGTGTAATCAGTGTGTAATAACTATGTAAAACATGTATGAACGTGTTAAATTACTATGTGAAGTTCAGTCATATTCAGGTGCTGATTGGTCGTCAACCTTATTTGACGTGTCAAATAGTGTTATTTGACTTGTATCAAACGGTGTTCCATATTTACATAGCATAGGTAGCTGGCTAGCTAGTTATTTCAATAGGAGAACAACAAGTGGCTACCTAGCTAATACTTGGATTCCTAAATCATTGCTAAGAATATTGAAAATGACTGCAGTTTCTACTGGTTATTGTTTTCAAGCTGGTTGTATTGGTGCTAGCTAGGTACCAAGCTAAAGCTAGCTAGAGACCCCAGAAGTTGCTAATAACATCTGTATCAAATATATTTGCAAAAAATGTTTATCCCGCTCGTTTGATCCTGATCTAATTTCAAATGCTCACATAGATGTTTTCCCGTTCGGTTGAACAAATAATGCCTTATTACCAGCAGTATTGTACATCTTTGACAGTGATCGTAATGGTGGCGCTTGGCTTGCACGTGCAAATTCAGCGCACACAACATTATATAATAGAATTGTGTTATTTGACGCGTCAAATAGTGTTATTTGATGTGTATCTTTTTGGACACGCAAAGACCCAAACTGCATTCGGTATGGAAAAGCTCTACTACAGTACCCATCACCAAGTCAACAAAACCATCTCTACCAAATGACTATAGGCCGGTAGCTTTAACGTGCCTGGTTATGAAGTGCATTGAGAAGATAGTCAAAAACCACCTCCTGCAGTCTACCCAGCAGAATCTTGATCCTCTTCAGTTTGCCTATATGGCTGGTAGTGGATGGGGTTGATGATGACATCCTCATGCTACTGAATCTTATCTACAAACACATAGAGGAAGCTAAATGCCATGCTAAGGTCTTATTTGTTGATTTCTCCACAGCTTTTAAGGTGGGACAGTGCAAGCGCACCACTAGCATGGGATCTCCTCAAGGCTGTGTGCTTTCTCCGCTGTTGTACATCTTGTACAATAATGACTGTAAAAGCTTCCACCCTGGTAGACACCTGGTAAAGTTAGCAGACAACACAACACTGGTAAGTGACGAGGAGGAGCACGGGCGAGTCTTGGAGGACTTTTTAACGTAACGACTCTCACTTTGGTCTTTTCGTAACCACTTTTTTTTACAGAGCACTAAGAGATGCATATCGATTTTAGGAAAAGTGTAACACCTTCACCTACTGTTAATAAGGAACAATACTGTAGTGTAGGAGCATAAATACCAAACATAATATAACTAATATAATAATTGTACAATGGGAAAAGTGTACTAAGCAGATACTTTTTATTGTTCTATTATCACTGTTTTACAAGTCATTCATTCAGAGTAACTTAACATATTGTATCATTTGTTGGTGCAGAAATGCTAATGTCTCAGAGAAATATGTTACGATTTTTGCCTGGAACCAAAAAGGGTTCTTCAAAGGGTTCTCCTATGTGGACAGCCGAAGAACCCTTTTTTTCTAAGATTGTACACACACACACACACACACAGACATTAGACCTATTGCATACCCAATGAGCTTCCCTGATGTTTTCCGGAACTTTCCAATACTTTTCTAATGCATTTCAGTCGCTTAGCCGACTGATGCGAAAAAATGTGTACATTTTCTTCCATAGGCTATTCAAGTCAATTGACATATTTTCTTATTGGTTAAAAATGTCATAAGACCTACATCCTTTCAATAACAATATATCTGAAACCACTATTGGCTTCATTGACTCACTGAGTCTGATTGCAGATTATTTTAAATATGATTGTAACAGGCCTACCTACACAATAAACTCATTGTCAGTATTTTGCTGTCATGTTGTGTTTTGACCTCTAGAGGTCCTCATGTTACCCTCAGGCCCAGCTTACTCAGCTGGTAATCAGTGTTATTAGGTTCACATGTGTCTCGTCTGCTGTGTGTATTTAAGTGACTCTGTTTCATAGATTCTTTGCTTGGTGTTTAGTTGTCCTGAAGCCAGTTGCCTGAGTAAGTGCTCTCTAACTCTTGAGATATTGTATTTTCTTTTGTCTATGGATTATTCCCTTCTCAACTTTATTTTTGTGGACTTTTCCTCTGGAGTTTTTTGCTTTAAGAAATTTTGTATTTTTGGAATAATGTTTGGAATCCCCTTTAGGGATGGTTTTGTTTTTTGAGTACTACGTTTTGCTGTTTTTGCTCCAGCTATGGTCTATTGCCTGAACTTTTATTAAACCATTTTTTTGGCATCTCAAGTTCTCCTTAGTGCGTCTTACTATTGGGTTCACCATTCTCCTGTGGCTCAAGGATTGAGAGTCTGACTTTCACACCAGAGACCCGAGTTCAAGTCCTGGTTCTGACACTCATATGAGGTTACTAACCACAATCCATTGAATGAATAATAATAAGTGTTGATTATTTGGCCTTGGGGACAGCAGGCAGCAGCTAAACGGTCTTTGCAATATTTCAAAATGGAACAGTGGGAAAAAAACTGCTTGGATAAGTGAGTTCCATGGGAAAGTTGGTGGGCTCTAAATTCCTCATATTGTAGGCCTAAAATATGTGTATCCACTCTTTTCATTGCCCTATGCTATTGGTTGCATTGAAGACATGGGTCGTTTGTTTTATTGATCTCAGTATGTCAATATCAGAGTGGCTCGTCATTTGTGTGGTATAAAAAAATATTATTGTTTTCTCTGAGAGAGCATTAGCATTTCCATACATTTCCATACTTGTTTCTCAGACCCACAAACCCCTCAGCCTCTGGCCTTCTAGACTGAGCCCCGAATGTTATGAAACTGTATTGCGTATATAGCATATTTTGTGTTTGGTTAGTTTAAATTGAAATGTATATGTTTCATAATGTGTCTTGGTTATCCGCTTCAACAAAGGTGTTCTCCGAAAAAAACATGATTTATAATGTTTTATTACACTGGTTGGATGATGCCAAATGAACATTCACTTTTTAGATTTCTGTACATTTCTTGGGTTTAGGTCTTTGGTCTAAATGCAATAGAAATATAAGTCCCAGGCCTCTCTACTTACTTGTTGCGTAACGTCTCTCCTTGAAATGTATTTTCTCTCCTTGTCATGCTATCAGGGTACAGTAGTATTTATGAGTGGGTCAATAGGCCCCCAAGGCTCACTAAAGCCCATTCAACCCAGTGGAATGACTTTGAGCCGAGGCTGCCGGATCATCGTCATTCATCTTTATGGCCAATCACAACAGTTATCAATAATAATAGTTAACTTCATTTGTTAAGCACTTTTCTCACACCCAAGGCACTAATTTATTTTAATAATAATAATATTACTAATTAAAACAATCCAGAACATAGAACACAGACAACAAACAAAGCCATATACAGGTGGACTGGAGAACAGAATTAGCAGAGGTCATTGAAAGCTTTTCTGAACAGCACGGTCTTGAGTTGTGCCTTCTAGGAGGACATAGAATCTGCAGCCCTAATAGTGTCTGGAAGTGCGTTCGACAACCGCGTAGCCGCGCAACTGAAAGCCCTGTCACCCATAGTTTTTAGTCTGCTGCGGGTGAAGGGAGACGGACCTTGAGGGACGAAGGGTGCGGTGCGGGGCAGGAGGGTAGGATAAGGTCAGACAGGTACTTGGGTCCAGAGTTGTGGATAGCTTGGTAGGTGTGGATTTTTTTTTTAGTCGATGAGTGAGCAAATGGAGAGCCAGTGGAGGTTGAACAGCACTGGAGTGATGTGCTCGTGGGGGAGGTGTGGGTGAGGACACGTGCAGCAGAGTTCTGGACATATTGTAGCCTGTTTAGAGACTTGGCAGATGCGCCAACAAAAAGGGCACAGACGGATTATTAGAGGTGTGGATGAGTCACTCAGCTGCAGGTTGTGATGGCATAGGTCATAGCCTAGCAATGTTCAGTAGATGTAAACATTTGACTTTGGTCACACTCTTGATGTGGGCCTCAAACGAGAGCTGACTGTCAAATATCACACCCAGGTTGCGAACCTCACTGGAGGGGAGGACCTTGACACCATCAAACCTCACTGGAGGGGAGGACCTTGACACCATCAAACCTCACTGGAGGGGAGGACCTTGACACCACCCATATTGAGGCTGTAGCTGTTTATTTAGTTATGATGGTGCAACTGCTAATCAGGACATCCTCTGTCTTTTTTGCAGTTTAACTGCAGGAAGCTCAACTGCATCCACACTGATGTCCTGCAGGCAGCTGACCAGGAGTGCAGTAGCATTGGCAGTGTCAGTGTTTGTGGAGACACAGCTAACCGTCGTCAGCATAAAAGTGAAAGCCCAGTCTGTGTTTCTCAATGGTGTAGTGGTGCCTGGAGAAGTGGGTATACTCAAAATTTGCAAAAATTCTTCCAAATGGCCTGCCCGGGGAAGGAAAGGCGCCCTTGTGTGAAACATTCTATGAGAAACAGTGACATACACTCAATGACCTAAAATGATCAATCCCATATTGGTCTTTAACAGTCAGGCCAACCCAAGCTGTACTGTGGAAGTAGGCTAATAGTAGGCCTACTATTGAAACAGTTAAATGAGTCTGTCAACTGAGTCTGAAATTCACAGGTTTCAATTTTTACCGGTTTTCGTTCTCAAAGTCACACTTTTCTAACAAACAGCAACAAAATGGTATGTCTGGGAAAAATCTAAGAAATTTAGATTTTTGAGAGTACTTACCCTTTAATTGAAGTGTGCAGGCACCTAGCACTATTGTTTGATTAGAGGTGTTTCCGTAGCACATGAGATGGTGTTTGCAAAATAATTGGAGTAACGCAAATAATCATGATATCATTCTGATAGGTAGGCATTGGCTACTTTGTAGCTAGTTAACATTTAATATAGAATGTTTTGGGGAAAGCCTTTCCATCTTCCTACCAGAAGACAGTTAGGTCTATCATTGGCATCGCTATATATTTCCTGTTCCTTCATTGTTTGAAACCTGTACGTTTTACTTCATATTATGGGGAATGTCTTACTATGCTTCAAAGAAGCCTATAGCCAAAATCCCACCATAGAAACACAGAGGCAATTCTTTTTATAAAGATTTATTCACTTCAATCTTCTTTCATTGTCTAGCAGGCAAAGGCATTATCCTAATTATATTATCAACCCATGATCTTAAAATCCCTCCTCTTTCTAATGGATATTTCCATCTCTGTCCATGAAACCTCTTGCATGTGCAGTGCGCATTTTGTAACAGTGTTTTCCCGCAAATAGAATTTTGGAACATTCACACATCGGCCTACTGCTGTGGGTTTATCAACATTTTAAGCTAAACATTCCAATCGGTTCCATCAGCCCTATTAATTGATACGGCGTATACCTCCACTACATTACTTTGACACGTATCAGTTGAGATTAAGAAGTGAGTATACACAATGCCTACTGAAAAATAAGTGGGTATACAGCATATACCCTTCACTACACCACTGGTATTTCCTCAAGATGTGTCCCAGTGGCAGCATGTAGATAGAAAACGATAGTGGCCCCAGGACTGAGCCTTGAGGGACACCCTGTCGGACCACAACTGTTATTAGTATGCAGTATGTTATGAGATTTCGGACACGGTTACTTGAGCATGAAAAGCATGCTTTGATGTATAACACTTTAGGAAATAATGTGGTGGAATACTGTATGGCAAACCTCTTATTGTTTGCATGGCATGACAAACATTATCAAAAAAAATATATATATATATTGACTAACTCCAAACAGACCTTGAAACTCCCTTAACCAGATCGGTAATGATAAGAAACTTGGGTGAACCGGAAATTACCATCTACATGACATGGATAATTCAGTGGGAAAAAATCACCATCACACCACAAGGACGTCATTGCTTGGGGATAGCTACAGCTGGCTAGCCTATCTAGCTAGCTGATATTTCTATGTCAAATCACAGTTATGCCAAGATAGCAAGAAGTACCAGTGTCTGGAATGTGTTTCATGAGACGCTCGTTCTACAACACTATGCTACCAAAGTAGCTTACAACAAGTTTTATCATGTCATGTAAAGACATGTTACCATGGAAATGATATCAACAACTGTGAGTTGAATGCCCGGTATTCAGTCAGCTCAGCTGTCAACACAATTAAGTGATAATGCCTGAGAAGCGGGTGTTTGGAGGATATATTGGCACTGGTGTTGTTAGGCCTGAGACAAAATCCCGACACAAATCTAGGGTTGTTACCCAAGCCGACTGGTCGTTCTTTCTATCGGTTTGGTTGCCTGTCGTTCAGTCTTTTTGTTTTGTCGTTTGTTCTAAATGTTCCTTTGCCGTACTGGCTGGCAACGTTCTTATCTCTTTCTTGCTAGCTAGTCAACTACAGCTAACTTTGACACACACTGCTTTAAAGAAGCTATATGTCATATTTTAGCATTGTAATTAAATAAGATGTCCTTAATATATCTACAGTAATGGTGGAATGATGGCGTTTGACAATATTTTCCTACAAAATGTTAATGGTGTTAAGAATGAACAGAAATTCAGGAGAGGCGACCAGACTTGAATGCAACACTTTTAACTATTAGTTGCCTTGAACACAGCTCCTCAACAAGCATCAGCTAGAACTCATTGCTAATCAAATAAATAAACGTGTCACATGTTTCGTAAACAACAGGCGTAGACTAACAGTGAAATGCTTACTTACATGCCCTTCCCAACAATACAGGGAGAAATAAATATGAATAATAATCCTTACTAACCTCAATCAACACTGCCACCCTAGTTAAACCTGACCAAACTAACATTCCTCCACTTGTTCTACAAGTGTTGCATGACAATGTGCGTTACAACCTTCTATCTAGTGTATCTTAGGTTCTTCCAAGGATGTCCTTGGGGGATTGCCATCACCACAGCAGCCTAACTACCACGGCCTGATGACGACGTCTACCTGAGACAAAAGTCCACCCGCCTCCCAGATCCATTCATCTGCAGCCCTCTGCTTCATCCGGTCCATTCTCATTACCTTCCTGAAGCCTTATTCCCTCTGCTCCCCCATGTCCTCTGTCTGTTATTGTTCTATGTCAGTGGTTGTATTTTCCTATTCTCGTATTCTCCGGGATTATTATACCCGTGTAATTTCATTTGTTCCAAATGCACATTCTGTACATCGCTTGTATTGGATTTACGCTTTGCTGTGATTCATTGTCGTTCATGAATAAACCTAATTCATTGAATCGCACCCTCCTGCGCCTGACTCCGTCCTAGTAAATCCTGACAATCCCGAATGCTAATCAATAAATAGTTGGTTAAATGCGCTGCTCTGTTTTGTTTTGCCAGCGAGCAGGTCATTTCATGGGGAATTGTCGGAGGCGCTCTCATACTGTTAAATCACAATTATTTTTTTGAATAAAGGCACTAACATGAAAGACATTTTAAATATCTGAACTCTCTATATATGACTCTGGGTAGAACCCTTTTCTACCTAGAACCCTCTATGAAGGGTTCTACCAAGAACCTTTTTATCTTTCAAAGGTTCCTCCTAGAACCCTCTATGAATGGTTCAACCAGACATATTAGCCTCATATTAACACTTTGACAATACATTACATATATGACAATACATTACATATACCTTTATACCCAATGCTTTACATCAAATCAAATGTATGTATAAAGGCCTTTTTACATCATATATCTTCCTCTGTCCAGTGTCTGTGTTCTTTTGCCCATCTTAATCTTGTCTTTTTATTGGCCAGTCTGAGATATGGCTTTATCTTTGCAACTCTGCCTAGAAGGCCAGCATCCCGGAGTTGCCTCTTCACTGTTGATGTTGAGACTGCTGTTTTGAGGGTACTATTTAATGAAGCTGCCAGTTGAGGACTTGTGAGGCGTCTGTTTCTTAAACTAGACACTCTAATGTACTTGTCCTCTTGCTTTGTGCACCAGGGCCTCCCACTCCTCTTTCTATTCTGGTTAGAGCCAGTTTGCGTTGTTCTGTGAAGGGAGTAGTACACAGCGTTGTATGAGATCTTCAGTTTCTTGGCAATTTCCCACATGGAATAGCCTTCATTTCTCAGAACAAGAATAGACTGATGAGTTTCAGAAGAAAGTTTTTTGTTTCTGGCCATTTTGAGCCTGTAATCGAATCCACAAATGCTGATGCTCCAGATACACAACTAGTCTAAAGAAGGCCAGTTTTATTGCTTCTTTAATCAGCACAACAGTTTTCAGCTGTGCTAACATAATTGCAAAAGGGTTTTCTAATGATCAATTAGACTTTTAAAATGATAAACTTGGATTAGCTAACACAACGTGCCATTGAAACAAAGGAGTGATGGTTGCTGATAATGGGCCTCTGTACGCCTATGTAGATATTCCATAAAAAATCTGCAGTTTCCAGCTACAATAGTCATTTACAACATTAACAATGTCTACACTGTATTTCTGATCAATGTGATGTTATTTTAATGGACAAAAAAAAAGCTTTTCTTTCAAAAACAAGGACATTTCTAAGTGACCCCAAACCTTTGAACGGTAGTGTACATGCACAAATATATATACAGTGGGGAGAACAACTATTTGATACACTGCCGATTTTGCAGGTTTTCCTACTTACAAAGCATGTAGAGGTCTGTAATTTTTATCATAGGTACTCTTCAACTGTGAGAGACGGAATCTAAAACAAAAATCCAGAAAATCACATTGTATGATTTTTAAGTAATTAATTAGCATTTTATTGCATGACATAAGTATTTGATCACCTACCAACCAGTAAGAATTCCGGCTCTCACAGACCTGTTAGTTTTTCTTTAAGAAGCCCTCCTGTTCTCCACTCATTACCTGTATTAACTGCACCTGTTTGAACTCGTTACCTGTATAAAAGACACCTGTCCACACACTCAATCAAACAGACTCCAACCTCTCCACAATGTCCAAGACCAGAGAGCTGTGTAAGGGCATCAGGGATAAAATTGTTGCCCTATGATAAAAATTACAGACCTCTACATGCTTTGTAAGTAGGAAAACCTGCAAAATCGGCAGTGTATCAAATACTTGTTCTCCCCACTGTAGATACAGTAAAAAATATATTCACACGTATCTTCTAAAACGTATAAGATTACCCAACCTCCTGATGTTAAATAAACGCTTAGGTCTAAGGGCTGGGTTTCTACTAAGCAAACATATGCAATTTTAAGATGGTCATACCAAGGATAATGTAGCTATTTTATTTGCAGTTTTAGGGCCCCTGTTAGTATAGATATACAGTACCAGTCAAATGTTTTTGTTATTTTTATTTCTTTACAATTTTTTACATTGTAGAATAATAGTGAAGACATCAAAACAATGAAATAACACATATGGAATCATGTAGTACCACAAAAAGTGCACACCCTATCCCTCTGCAAAGTACCCCTTCAAAACCCGTTTTTCTAAGAGTGTACACGGCACTACTAACACACCTTTTATGTAAGCTTGCAGGATCAGGCAGCTCGTGAGTCTACGGCACTACCTCTTCTAATCTTAAAATACCTTCAGTATGAAGACACTTTCTCGTTTGTCCACACCATGCACAGTGCCATGAACATGTGAGGGGAGTGTACTACTACCTTCTGCACTAATAGGATTAATCCACTCAGTGGAAGAGGTAGTATTCTTACTAATGGCAGGGTCGCTACACTAGACTCCTACAGTATATAATCATATAAAGTCGTGTGATACCCCTTTACCGGCCGGCCTCCTTCCCTAATGGCAGGGTCGCTACACTAGACTCCTACAGTATATAATCATATAAAGTCGTGTGATACCCCTTTACCGGCCGGCCTCCTTCCCTAATGGCAGGGTCGCTACACTAGACTCCTACAGTATATAATCATATAAAGTCGTGTGATACCCCTTTACCGGCCGGCCTCCTTCCCTAATGGCAGGGTCGCTACACTAGACTCCTACAGTATATAATCATATAAAGTCGTGTGATACCCCTTTACCGGCCGGCCTCCTTCCCTTTCAAGGTGAACCATAAGAGGAGACATATTATTTTGCCCAAGTATGACTTTCTAGGTATAGGAATTCTGAATGTGTTTTAATTAAACAAATCATGTCAAAATGACACATATTTATACCCCTGCTGCATCCCAGGGAAAAGTTTGATATTCCGGACGAGTTGAAAAGGCGACAGCGTGGATGCAGAGCGGGATGGATGTGTAAACAAAGCTGAGGAAGTACAAGCCGGCTATCCCGTCTAACATTATGGGCAACGTGAGATCGCTGAATGACAAGATGGAGGAACTTGAGGGTCTAGTCCATGGACATAGGGATTACAGAGAAGCTAGTCTAGTATGTTTGACTGAGACATGGCTGAATGAAGACATCCCTACAGGGAATGTCACCATCTGAGGTTTCCAGACCATCAGAGCGGACAGGGATAGCACTTCTTCTGGTAAGAGTAAGGGAGGGGGGCTGGCTTTAATAGTTAACAACAGATGGTGTAATCCGAAACATATTACTGTTAAGGAACAGTTTTGTAGCCCGGACATTGAGCTGTTAGCCGTTAGCCTGAGACCCTACTATTTGCTGAGGGAATTCACAGCGGTCATTGCTGTTATTGTTTATATCCCGCCCTCCGCTGACGCAAACACAGCGTGTGACATACATCCACTCTGTCATTGCGAGGTTACAGACAACGCAACCCAGTGCCTTCTTTGCCATTTCTGGGGATTTTAACCATGCCTATCTCTCTTCAACGCTGCCCACATTCAAACAGTTTGTGAAGTGCCCAACCGGGAATAATACAACTCTGGACTTGCTATATGCTAATGTGAAGGATGCATACAACTCCACTGCACTCCCTCCCCTCGGTAGATCAGATCACAACCTCTGTAGTCCACCTCACCCCACTCTACAGGCCTATGGTCCAACAGCAGCCAGCAACCACTAGGACTATTAGGAGATGGTCCCCGGAGGCGAATGAGGCCCTACAGGACTACTTTGAAACAACAGACTGGGATGGGCTCTGTGAGGCTCATGGGGAGGACACTGATGGACTTACAGACTGCATAACAGACTATAGCAATTTTGGTGTAGACAACATCGTACCCACCAGGAAGGTACACTGTTTTCCAAATAATAAACCCTGGGTCACCAGCGACCTGAAGGCTGTAATGAATGAGAAGAAGAGGGCCTTCAAGGAGGGGAACAGGGACAAATTGAGATGCGTCCAGAGGGAGCTGAAGTTGCGGATTTCTGAGGGGAAGAGAGGTTATAAGGAGAAGATGGAGGACAAGCTGAGGCAGAGCCAGGTGAGAGAGGTGTGGAAGGGTATGAGAAATATCACTGGCTTCAAAAAGTCAAACAGTGGGCAGAAGGAGAGGACCCAGGACAGAGCCAATGAGCTGAACCAATTTTTTAACAGGTTCGATATGAGCTCTGTCCCTGTGCTGTTGTAAACAACATGTGTTTCCACTGGTCTTGTTGGTCCGGTTGTGCGAGAATTACGCTTTTCTCTGGCTGCAGTAAGACGGTTGTTTCTTACCTGTGCAAAGTTGTCTACTCCTGTGAGCGTTTTGGAGTGCCAGGTGGATCGGGTAGAGACGATGCCTGTGAGTTGGCTGGGCTGGATATTGCAGAACTTGAGGCTGTGTTTAAGGTTGTCTTTTAACCACTTTTTGGGTCGGCCTGTCTTCCGGTGCCTCTGCTGCAGCTTGCCAAAGAAGATCCTTCTTGGAAAACAGTGTTGTGGCATCCTGATGGTATGGCCGGTCCATCAGAGCTGATCTTAGCCTCAATGCTGCTACTGTTAGCTTTCTGCAGTACCTCCCAGTTGGAGACCTTGTCTTGCCACCGGATACCCATAATAGATCTCAGAGATCGTGCATGGAATGTCTCCAGCTGTGTAGGTAGCTACAACTCTAATAATAGAGGTGGGAGAGGGGGGACAACGACAAACGTCAAACAGAGCGTAAATCTCATTAATGGGCTAGGCAGAGTGAACCGATGATGAGCGACTTCCACGACCTCTAGATTCCCTAATGTGTTCCAGTCGAGTGGACATCCGTTCCTTCAACTTTATGGAGTGGAAGGCGGGTTAATGAGTTCACTGTTATGCCGTGTCGGTGTCATTAACGTTCTATTTAAGGTGAACACACATGGCATGGCCAGGGGTTGAATTTGTCTGGGTCCTGCTGGGTCCAAGACCCGGTACCCATGATCCAAATGGGAGCCAGGCGGATGCTGAGACCCGGTACTTTTGGTTATTTTAATTTATATATTTGCGAGTGCTGCACAAACAGAGAAATATGGCCCGTCATTGTACAACATTCTTAATAATGCAGTTGCGGGAAAACACCTTTTGTTGATGGCCACTGTTAAAAGAGGAGGATACCAGAGCTTTCCAGTGTTACTAGGACACACCATTTTAAAATGCACCATTTTAGAACTGGGGTTTTTAGCAGTGGCATTGGTTTATGTGTGTTAGCGCTCGTCAATGGCGTTGAATTCATAGGTAAGACCGGGGTTAAATGTAGCACAGGTTAGGTGTAACAGGTAGGTTACAATGATTTCCTCATTGGGTTAAATGCAGATGGGCAAACCAGCCTATTTATTTCTAGCCACTGTGCTGCATTAGTTTGGCTACAGGTGATCATGCTTATTGCTAAATAGCACATCTGCCTGATCATTTCTGGAGGGGGAAATTATATTTTAGATTTCAGCATAATTTTATTTTCATTCATTTTGGAGTAGAATGTTCTTTTAATAAGTCACCAGAACTGTCTTTCTCAGTCATTCTCCGCAAAAAAGTTTTAGGTCTCTCTTTGACCTTTAGTGTGCTATGAATCGTGACTTTTTTACCAGGATGTACAGTGCATTCGGAAAGTATTCAGACCCCTTGACTTTTTCCACATTTTGATACTCCACAGACGTATTCTAAAATTGATTAAAATGTTTTCTTTCCTCATCAATGTACACACAATACCCCATAATGACAAAGCCAAAACAGTTTTTTAAAATATTTTATCAGGTTCAAGTCCGGGCTCTGGCTGGGCCACTCAAGGACATTCAGAGACTTGTCCCGAAGCCACTCCTGCATTGTCTTGGCTGTATGCTTAGGGTTGTTGTCCTGTTGGAAGGTGAACCTTCATCCCAGTCTGAGGTCCTGAACACTCTGGAGCAGGTTTTCATGTACTTTGCTCCATTCATCTTTGCCTCAATGCCTTTTGGGTAAACTCCAAGCGGGCTGTCATGTGCCTTTTACTGAGGAGTGGCTTCTGTCTGGCCACTCTACCATAAAGGCCTGATTGTTGGAGTGCTGAGGAGATGGTTGTTCTTCTGGGAGGTTTCCCCATCTCCACAGAGAAACTCTAGAGCTCTATCAGAGTGACCATCGGGTTCTTGGTCAAATCTCTGACCAAGTACCCTTCCCCAGATCTGTGCCTCGACACAATCCTGTCTCGGAGCTCTTCGGACAATTCCTTCAACCTCATGGCTTGGTTTTTGCTCTGACATGCACTGTCAACTGTGGGACCTTATATAGACAGGTGTGTGCCTTTCCAAATCATGTCCAATCAATTGAATTTACCACAGGTGGACTCCAATCAAGTTGTAGAAACTTGTCAAGGATGATCAATGGAAACAGGATGCACCTGAGCTCAATTTCGAGTCTCATAGCAAAGGGTCTGAATACTTATGTAAATAAGGTATATATGTTTTTTATTTTTTATACATTTGCAAAAATGTTTCAACCTGTTTTCGCTTTGTCATTATGGGATATTGTGTGTAGATTGCTGAAAAAATACATAATATTAAAAAAAAAATAGAATAAGGCTGTAACGTAACAAAATGTGGAAGAATATAAGGGGTCTGAATACTTTCCGAAGGCACATTTTTTAGGCTTGTATATTATATTTGTAGGCCACACACACACACAGTCTTGTATAACTAACCTTGCGGGGACACACAATTCAGTCCCATTCAAAATCCTATTTTCCCTAACCACTAAAACCTAACCCTAACCCTAACCATGGTCCTCACAAGTATAGTTAAACACACACACGCACACACACACACATACAGTGGGGAGAACAAGTATTTGATACACTGCCGATTTTGCAGGTTTTCCCACTTACAAAGCATGTAGAAGTCTGTAATTTTTATCATAGGTACAAAACAAAAATCCATAAAATCACATTGTATGATTTTTAAGTAATTCATTTGCATTTTATTGCATGACATAAGTATTTGATACATCAGAAAAGCAGAACTTAATATTTGTTACAGAAACCTTTGTTTGCAATTACAGAGATCATATGTTTCCTGTAGTTCTTGACCAGGTTTGCACACACTGCAGCAGGGATTTTGGCCCACTCCTCCATCCAGATCCTTCAGGTTTCGGGGCTGTCGCTGGGCAATACAGACTGCTCCAAAGATGTTCTATTGTTTCAGGTCTGGAGACTGGCTAGGCCACTCCAGGACCTTGAGATGCTTCTTACGGAGCCACTCCTTAGTTGCCCTGGCTGTGTGTTTCGGGTCGTTGTCATGCTGGAAGACCCAGCCACGACCCATCTTCAATGCTCTTACTGAGGGAAGGAGGTTGTTGGCCAAGATCTCGCGATACATGGCCCCATCCATCCTCTCCTCAATACGGTGCAGTCGTCCTGTCCCCTTTGCAGAAAAGCATCCCCAAAGAATGATGTTTCCACCTCCATGCTTCACGGTTGGGATGGTGTTCTTGGGGTTGTACTCATCCTTCTTCTTCCTCCAAACACGGCGAGTGGAGTTTAGACCAAAAAGCTCTATTTTTATCTCATCAGACCACATGACCTTCTCCCATTCCTCCTCTGGATCATCCAGATGGTCATTGGCAAACTTCAGACGGGCCTGGACAAGCGCTGGCTTGAGCAGGGGGACCTTGCGTGCGCTGCAGGATTTTAATCCATGACGGCGTAGTGTGTTACTAATGGTTTTCTTTGAGACAGTGGTTCCAGCTCTCTTCAGGTCATTGACCAGGTCCTGCCGTGTAGTTCTGGGCTGATCCCTCACCTTCCTCATGATCATTGATGCCCCACGAGGTGAGATCTTGCATGGTGCCCCAGACCGAGGGAGATTGACCGTCATCTTGAACTTCTTCCATTTTCTAATAATTGCGCCAACAATTGTTGCCTTCTCACCAAGCTGCTTGCCAATTGTCCTGTAGCCCATCCCAGCCTTGTGCAGGTCTACAATTGTATCCCTGTCCTTACACAGCTCTCTGGTCTTGGCCATTGTGGAGAGGTTGGCGTCTGTTTGATTGAGTGTGTGGACAGGTGTCTTTTACACAGGTAACGAGTTCAAACAGGTGCAGTTAATACAGGTAATGAGTGGAGAACAGGAGGGCTTCTTAAAGAAAAACAAACAGGTCTGTGAGAGCCGGAATTCTTACTGGTTGGTAGGTGATCAAATACTTATGTCATGCAATAAAATGCAAATTAATTATTTAAAAATCATACAATGTTATTTTCTGGATTTTTGTTTTAGATTCCGTCTCTCACAGTTGAAGTGTACCTATGATTGTCAGGCTCTGGCCATAGAGAAGCCTATTTGCTTCTCTATGTAGCTATGGTCAGAGTCTGACAGTGTCGTTCTTTTCTGTTTCTGTGTGGGGTTTGGGGTGGATCCCTAATTAGAGGCAGCTGCAACGCATTGTCTCTAATTAGGGATCCCATATATGTTGAGTCTGTCCTTCACTCTGGTGTGGGTGGTTATCGATGTATGTCGCAGTCACGGTGTAGTAAGTGTGTTTTCGTTACGTCCGTTAAATTCGTGTGTTTTGTGTACGTAACGTGTATGTCTCTTCAAGTGTTATTCTGTAGTTCGTCATTTGTGTTTTGTTATACATAGTATGTTGTCATTACATAGTATAGCAAATTAAAAAACGATGTCGAACTACTATCCCTGCGCTGAGTCTTGGTCTCTCCCCACACACATTCATGACAATGATTAAAAATTACAGACTTCTACATGCTTTGTAAGTAGGAAAACCTGCAAAATCGGCAGTGTATCAAATACTTGTTCTCCCCACTGTATATAGGCTACAAATGAAAATGACCTGTAACATTCTTTATAATCATCCAACATGTTATCTTCTTGTAAAATATTCAGTATCGCTAATAAGATAAGAACAAGAGATGCCTTTAGTTTCACCTCTTATAGTTTGACCGCTACTGAACAATGTAAATTATCTGTCACATGCTCTACTGCATCACCAATGACAAATACAATTTGAGGACTATCGTCATCACCTCACCCAACATCTTACGCAATACATTGGTTTAAAAAGACCAGCTACCTAGGCAGCTGAAAGTTAAGTCACAGTATCCTTCTGCATCTCACCTACCAGCTCAAGAGAAATACCAGATGGCCCTCACCGGAGTCTTGTGTGCATTTGCGTTGGTGTGTGCCGCGCTGTGTCAGGCAGAGATGACCGACTCTGTTGGAGGGTTGTCGGACCTCAAGCTCGACCACCAGGATGAACTAACGTGGCTTGAAACGTTACAGGAGAAACAGGTAAGGGAGGAGTTCTGTACCTTTTTTAGGGTTTGTGAAAGTTAGACGATGTAAAGTTTACTTTGTGGAACGTGGTTGCATTGAATGAAATTAGTGGATGTGTCCATGGTGCTGAAATTGCTCGTTTGTTGTAAACACTCAAAGTGATAGGCTACTTCACTTTAGATGTGTTTTAGCATGCTCGACTACCTATGCTAGGCTATATACAATTTTAATTAACAAGGAATGCATTTAACAACTTATATTTAGCCTATATTCTACAGATCAAATATTGCTTACACTTATATGAAGACAACTTACTTCACATGATTTGACAATAAGCTATAAGAACATATCTTTTTCCTTTCACAGGTATCCACCGATGACAAATACCACCTCGCCTGGCTGCTATACAGGCTTTTAAAGTCCCACAGCGACCAGTTGAAATCCAACTTTCTCCCTCCTGGACCGGAGAGCGACGGGATGCAGGAGACTATGCCACAGAAGGACAAGCGCGTTCGCAAAGCTGGATGCAGAGTGTTCTTTTGGAAGTCATGGACCGCATGCTGACAGATTCATCTACTTTTTACCCCAAAACAGATGCTTTTCAAATCGACAGCCTTCATTCCAAATCAGTTTACCAACGTTTTTACGCATTTATTAATGTAACTTATTATTTTTATGAATTGTAACTTAACTTATTGACGTGGTTGTGAGGCTATATTTGTCAAGTTTGAATAAAACTAATTGTTTGTCTCCAGTCTCTGGAGTCTCTCTCTCTCTCTCTCTCTCTCTCTCTCTCTCTCTCTCTCTCTCTTTCTCTCTCTCTCTCTCTCTCTCTCTCTCTCTTTCTCTCTCTTTCTCTCTCTCTCTCTCTCTCTCTCCCTTTCTTTGTCTCTCTTTCTCTCTCTCTCTCCCTCTCTCTCTCTCTCTCTCTCTCTCTCTCTCTCTCTCTCTCTCTCTCCCTCCCCTCTCATTTCTTAGAACAGTATGTGATCATACAGATTAGACTTTAAAGGGCCAATCTGCAATTGATACATCCATTTTTTCACTTTTAAATGAATGATGTATAAAGCTACCCATTGATTCTTGAAGAATATAACTTGCCTCCTGAGCTCAGTTCATCAGTCGTACTCCATCACAACCAAACATATAACCTTATTTTACTCCATAGTTTGTAAACAAACACTGTATAGCCTCAAAACTTGATTAAAACAATAATTGCAATATTATGGATGGTCTAGCCTTGTATCCATAGCTCTGTCTATGAATGTTCAGAGTGCTTCCATTTCTCCCTCAGCTGTGGTGGTGTTGAAAAGCCTATGTTTATTATTTTGAAAGACAAATAATAATTATAGGAAAATATTTACCTTTATGTTTGAAGAAAATCTTTTTATAAGAAGGTTAAATGTAGTAAATATCCACTTACGTGAAATGCAAAATAGGCTTTGATATCCCTGTGACGTAGCCTACCTATTCTATTGAAAGAGGGACGGGGTGTCGACACCGTTTTCCACCGCAATTGACGGCAGTTAGCGAATGCACGGCACAGACGTTTTGTTTGATTTCCAACCATGCTTAGTGTTCGAACTGCAGATTGCCCATTTACCTTTAATTAAAATCAAGGAGGGTTTATTCCTCGTTTTGGATTTTGATATCTGGTGTATCATGCGCTCGAGCACCTCATCATCAGCAGGGGGCGCTCTTAGTCTGGTGCTTCGCTGAATATACCTGAAATCCATCAAATGTCTGCAGTACCCTATTTATTTCAATGATCTCTATGCACTGAAGTAGTACATATAAAAACCCATCGTTCTATATGGATATTCACTTGCCCGTGCACTTTATGACATTAACAGGACTAAAATGTAGTATGCTGCCTGTTCTGGGTAGTCTGTGTTTCTGAGTACACCTCATACATGTGTGTGGAGGCTGCTGGGGGGAGGATGGCTTATAATAAGGAGATAATGGAATGGCATCAATGTACTGTATTTAATACCATTCCACCAATTCCGCTCCAGCCATTACCACAAGCCTGTCCTCCCCAATTAAGGTGCCACCAACCTCCTGTGGTGCGTGAGTGTATTGCATACATGTAAAATGTATGTGTATATTTAAAGAATGCATATATATCTTGTGAATATGTAGTACTGCATGAGATTGGGTTTGAGATATATAAACATTCATTAATGCATCTCAAATTGGGCTAAAAGAGAGAGTGTGAGGGAGAGGAGAGAGAGAGGAGGGAGAGGAGGGAGAGGAGGGAGAGGAGGGAGAGAGGAGGGAGAGGAGGGAGAGAGGAGGGAGAGGGAGAGGAGGGAGAGGAGGGAGAGAGGTGATAGGAGGGAAGGAGGGAGAGGAGGGAAGAGGGAGAGGAGGTTAGAGAGGGTGATAGGAGGGAAGAGGGAGAGGAGGGAAGAGGGGAGAGGAGTGAGAGATGGAGAGGAGGGAAGAGAGGGAGAGAGGAGGGAAGAGGGAGAGAGGAGGGAAGAGGGAGAGGAGTGAAGAGAGGAGGGGAGGAGGGAGAGAGGAGGGAGAGGGAGAGGAGGGAGGAGGAGGGAGAGAGGAGGGAAGCGAGGAGGGAGAGAGAGGATAAGAGGGGAAAGAGGAGGGAGAGGGAGAGAGGAGGGGAAGAGGGGAGAGGAGGGAGGGGGGAAGAGGGAGAGGAGGGAGAGATGGAGAGGAGGGAAGAGAGGAGGAAGAGAGGGAGAGAGGAGATAGGAGGGAAAGAGGAGGGAAAGAGGAGGAGAGATGGAGAGGAGGGAAGAGAGGAGGGAGAGAGGAGGGAAAGAGGGAGAGAGGAGGGAGAGAGGAGGGAAGAGGGAGAGGAGGGAGAGAGGAGGGAAAGAGGAGGGAAGAGGGAGAGAGGAGGGAGGAGAGAGAGAGGAGGGAGGAGAGAGAGAGGAGGGGAAGAGGGAGAGGAGGGAAGAGGGAGAGGAGGGAAGAGGAGAGAGGAGGGAAGAGGGAGAGGAGGGAGAGAGGAGGGAAGAGGGAGAGAGGAGGGAAGAGAGAGAGAGGAGGGAAGAGAGAGAGAGGAGGGAAGAGGGAGAGGAGGGAAGAGAGAGAGAGGAGGGGAAGAGAGAGAGGGAGGGAAGAGAGAGAGAGGAGGGAGGAGAGAGGAGAGGAGGGAAGAGGGAGAGGAGGGAAGAGAGAGAGAGGAGGGAAGATGGAGAGGAGGGAAAGAGAGGAGGGAGAGAGGGAGAGGAAGAGGGAGAGGAGGGAAAGAGGAAGGGAGGAGGGAGAGAGGAGGGAGAGAGAGAGAGGAGGAGAGAGAGAGAGGAGGAGGAAGAGGGAGAGGAGGGAAGAGAGAGAGAGGAGGAAGAGGGAGAGGAGGGAGAGAGGAGGGAAGAGGAGAGAG
>CM042382.1:38176265-38268765 GCA_023634145.1 Thymallus thymallus
AGGGAAGAGGGAGAGAGGAGGGAGGAGGGAAGAGAGAGAGGGGAGGAAGAGGGAGAGAGGAGGGAAGAGGGAGAGGAGGGAGAGAGGAGGAAGAGAGAGAGAGGAGGGAAGAGGAGAGAGAGGAGGGAAGAGAGAAGTGAGAGAGAGGAGGGAGAGAGGAGGGAAGAGGGAGAGAGGAGGGAGGAGGGAAGAGAGAGAGGGGAGGGAGAGAGGAGGGAAGAGGGAGAGAGGAGGGAGAGGAGGGTGAGATGGAGAGGAGTGAAGAGAGGAGGGAGAGAGGAAGGGAAGAGGGAGAGGAGGGAAGAGGGAGAGAGGAGGGAGACGGAGGGAGAGAGGAGGAAGAGGGAGAGAGGAGGGAAGAGGGAGAGAGGAGGAAGAGGGAGAGAGGAGGGAAGAGGGAGAGAGGGAGGGAAGAGGGGAGAGAGGAGGGAAGAGGGAGAGAGGAGGGAAGAGGGAGAGAGGAGGGAAGAGGGAGAGAGGAGGGAAGAGGGAGAGAGGAGGGAGAGAGGAGGGAGAGAGGGGGGAAGAGGGAGAGGAGGGAGAGGGAGAGGAGGGAGAGAGGGAGGGAAGAGGGAGAGAGGAGGGAAGAGGGAGAGGAGGGAGAGATGGAGAGGAGGGAAGAGAGGAGAGAGGAGGTCAGAGGGAGAGGAGGAAGAGAGGAGGGAAGAGGGAGAGAGGAGGGAAGAGGGAGAGAGGAGGGAGAGGAGGGAGAGATGGAGAGGAGTGAAGAGAGGAGGGAAGAGGGAGAGGAGGGAGAGAGGAGGGAAGAGGGAGAGAGGAGGGAAGAGGGAGAGAGGAGGGAAGAGGGTGAGAGGAGGGAAGAGGGAGAGAGGAGGGAAGAGGGAGAGAGGAGGGAAGAGGGAGAGAGGGAGGAGAGAGGAGGGAGAGAGGGGGGGAAGAGGGAGAGGAGGGAGAGGGAGAGGAGGGAGAGAGGAGGGAAAGAGGGAGAGAGGAGGGAAGAGGGAGAGGAGGGAGAGATGGAGAGGAGGGAAGAGAGGAGAGAGGAGGTCAGAGGGAGAGGAGGAAGAGAGGAGGGAAGAGGGAGAGGAGGGGAAGAGGGGAGAGAGGAGGGAGGAGGAGAGGAGGTGGGAGAGAGGAGGGAAGAGGGGAGAGGAGGGAGAGGGGAGAGAGGAGGGAACGAGGGAGAGAGGAGGGAAGAGGGAGAGGGATGGGAAGAGGGAGAGAGGAGGAGAGAGGAGGGAAGAGGGAGAGAGGAGGGAGAGAGGGGATAGGAGGGAAAGAGGAGGGAGAGGAGGGAGAGGAGGGAGAGGAGGGAGAGATGGAGGGAAGCGGGAGAGACGAGGGACAGAGGGAGAGGAGGGAAGAGAGAGAGGAGGGAGAGAGGAGGAGAGGGAGAGAGGAGGGAAGAGGGAGAGAGGAGGGAAGAGGGAGAGGAGGGAGTAGAGGAGGGAAGAGGGAGAAGAGGGAGAGAGGAGGGAGAGGAGGGAGAGGAGGAGAGGAGGGAGAGATGGAAGAGGAGGGAAGAGAGGAGGGAGAGAGGGAGAGAGGAAGGGAGAGAGGAGGGAAGAGGGAGAGAGGAGGGAAGAGGGAGAGAGGAGGGAAGAGGGAGAGAGGAGGGAAGAGGGAGAGGAGGGAAGGGGAGAGGGGAGGAAGAGGAGAGAGGAGGGAGAGGGAGAGGAGGGAGAGGAGGGAGAGAGGGGGGGAAGAGGGAGAGAGGAGGGAAGAGGGAGAGAGGGAAGAGGGAGAGAGGAGGGAAGAGGGAGAGAGGAGCGAAGAGGGAGAGAGGAGGAAGAGAGGAGAGAGAGGGAGAGAGGAGGGAAGAGGAGAGAGGAGGGAAGAGGGAGAGAGGAGGGAAGAGGAGAGAGGAGGGAAGAGGGAGAGAGGAGGGAAGAGGGAGAGAGGAGGAAGAGGGAGAGAGGAGGGAGAAGAGGGGAGAGAGGGGGAAGAGGGAGAGAGGGAGAGGGAGAGGAGGGAGAGAGGAGGGAAGAGGGAGATAGGAGGGAAGAGAGAGAGAGGAGGTAGAGAGGAGGGAGAGCTGAGAGAGGGGAAGAGGAGGGAAGTGAGGGATAGAGGAGGGAAGAGGGAGAGGAGGGAGAGATGGAGAGGAGGGAAGAGAGGAGAGGAGGTCAGAGGGAGAGGAGGGAAGAGAGGAGGGAAGAGGGAGAGGAGGGAAGAGGGAGGAGAGGAGGGCAGAGGGAGAGGAGGAAGAGAGGAGGGAAGAGGGAGAGGAGGGAGGAGGGAGAAGAGGAGGGAAGAGGGGAGAGGAGGAGAGGGAGAGGGTGGAAGAGGGAGAGAGGAGAGGAGGAGGGGAGGATGGAGAGGAGTGAAGAGAGGAGGGAGAGAGGAGGAGAGGGAGAGGAGGAGAGGAGGGAGAGAGGAGGGAGGAGGGAGAGAGAGGAGGAGAGGGAGAGATGGAGGGAAGAGGAGAGAGGAGGGAAGAGGGCGAGAGGAGGGAGAGAGGAGGATAAAGTAGAAAGAACAATTTAAGTGAATAGAGGAGTGAAAGAATGAGAGAGAGAGAGAAGGAATAAGATGGAGAGAGAGAGAGAAGGAATAAGATGGAGAGAGAGAGAGAAGGAATAAGATGGAGAGATAGAGAGAAGGAATACGATGGGGAGGGAGAGAGAAGGAATAAGATGGAGAGAGAGAGAGAGAGAGAGAGAGAGAGAGAGAGAGAGAGAGAATAAGATGGAGAGAGAGAGAGAAGGAATAAGATGGAGAGAGAGAGAAGGAATAAGATGGAGAGAGAGAGAGAGAGAATGAATAAGATGGAGAGAGAGAGAGAGAGAGAGAGAATAAGATGGAGAGAGAGAGAGAAGGAATAAGATGGAGAGAGAAGGAATAAGACGGGGAGAGAGAGAGAGAAGGAATAAGATGGGAGAGAGAGAGAGAGAGAGAGAGAGAGAGAGAGAGAGAGAGAGAGAGAGAGAGAGAGAGAGAGAGAGAGAATAAGATGGAGAGAGAGAGAAGGAATAAGATGGGGAGAGAGAGAGAGAGAGAGAAGGAATAAGATGGAGAGAGAGAGAGGGAATAAGATGTAGAGAGAGAGAAGGAATAAGATGGAGAGAGAGAGAGAGAGAGAAGGAATAAGATGGAGAGAGAAGGAGAAGGAATAAAATGGAGAGAGAGAGAGAAGGAATAAGATGGAGAGAGAGAGAGAGAGAGAGAGAGAGAGAAGGAATACGATGGAGAGAGAGAGAGAAGGAATAAGATGGAGAGAGAGAGAGAGAGAGAAGGAATAAGATGGAGAGAGAGAGAAGGAATAAGATGGAGAGAGAGAGAAGGAATAAGATGGAGAGAGAGAGAGAAGGAATAAGTTGGAGAGAGAGAGAGAGAAGGAATAAGATGGAGAGAGAGAGAGAAGGAATAAGATGGAGAGAGAGAGAGAAGGAATAAGATGGAGAGAGAGAGAGAGAAGGAATAAGATGGGAGAGAGAGAGAGAGAGAGAGAGAGAGAGAGAGAGAGAGAGAGAGAGAGAGAGAGAGAGAGAGAGAGAGAATAAGATGGAGAGAGAGAGAAGGAATAAGATGGGGAGAGAGAGAGAGAGAGAGAAGGAATAAGATGGAGAGAGAGAGAGGGAATAAGATGTAGAGAGAGAGAAGGAATAAGATGGAGAGAGAGAGAGAGAGAGAAGGAATAAGATGGAGAGAGAAGGAGAAGGAATAAAATGGAGAGAGAGAGAGAAGGAATAAGATGGAGAGAGAGAGAGAGAGAGAGAGAAGGAATACGATGGAGAGAGAGAGAGAAGGAATAAGATGGAGAGAGAGAGAGAGAGAGAAGGAATAAGATGGAGAGAGAGAAGGAATAAGATGGAGAGAGAGAGAAGGAATAAGATGGAGAGAGAGAGAGAAGGAATAAGTTGGAGAGAGAGAGAGAGAAGGAATAAGATGGAGAGAGAGAGAGAAGGAATAAGATGGAGAGAGAGAGAAGGAATAAGATGGAGAGAGAGAGAAGGAATAAGATGGAGAGAGAGAGAAGGAATAAGATGGAGAGAGAGAGAGAGAGAGAGACTTGAACTTGACAGACATGCAGAAGAACAGCTCGTGATTCATTCAAACTTTTGATTACTAAGAGTGAGACAAACGGATCAACATTTTTCATAAAAATACTACTAATAAACCCAGACAACTGAAGACCCAAAAAGGAAATCAAAATAATCGACACCGTGAGTAAAAACAAACTTTATAAATCGATCAAGCTAGCTAACTCAAATTTGAAACCTCAACCGTTAGCGGCACCTATTGTTTATCGTTGGTAACCTTAGCAACATGGCTTCCGAAGCAGCGCTAGCAGTGAAGAAAGCAGCGGAGAACGTTAAACTTTCACCTCGTTTTTTCGAAATCCCATCCCATCTTAAATCAGAGAAGGGAAGAATTATGTTTAAACAAAACATACAGAGGGAAAACCCAGATACGTTGTTTGCTGACTGCTCACACAACGGGACGGTTACCAACTTACTGTTCTACAGTGAACACACCACTGCCTGGCATGCAGCCATAACCAGACACTTCCCTCACACAACAAAAAAGGGGATCTGCAAGGGAAGGCAAATTCAAATTTTTGAGGATAGTGAAAAGTCACAGGAAAATAGACTCCTGACCGTAAATATATATCAAAATGGCACAGTAATGGTCCAGGGAAGTGAGGCTGCACTCAGTTCTTTTTTACAGGACTCTCCCGTTCTAGGGAACCTAGCCACGGCAAAAAGGGACAAGAACAGCACCCCAGTATCCCCCGCTCCAACGGATACCCCAACAGCAGTTCTGCCCCAGCTCCAGGACATAGATCTGTCCCTCCCCCTACCTGTACACAACCATCAGAATAATGATGGCAACACCATACGGCTGCTAAGGGAGAAGCTGTCCCAGTTGGAACTAGAGGTGACTGAGCTCAGAGAGCAACTCCCTTACTACACTGAGCCTCTACAGGACCAGCTGAACCAGTGGAGGACTCAACTAAAAACATCAGTCCAGGAGCTGAGAGAGAGCTTCAGCACAGCGCTGGAGGAGGAGAAAGGGGCCATGCGAAGAGAACTAGCGCAGGCAAAGAAGGAGATGGAATCAGAGCTAGCTGTCATTAAAATGGTACTACATCCGAAAGAAGAGTCAAAAATCCCTACAGAACAGCTGCAGCCCCTCAACACTACAAAACCTTCTTCCACTAACCCCCCGTCAACCACCTCCTTACCCTGCACCGTCCCCCCCATACCCACATCCCCAGTCCACAAGGAGGCACACACAAGGACGACAACAGCAGAGAGAAGCTCCTCGGACACCCCTGACACCCCTTCACATACCCCCCCCATTACACAGGTCCTGCATAAACCAGCCCCTGTATGTGAAACCACCACTATGGTAAGAGTCACGGAGGTGGCCATCCTCATTGATTCAAACGGAAAATATATAGATGAGGAGAAATTATTCCCCAACCACAAGGTGGTCAAATTCTGGTGCCCAAAAGTGCAGGATGCACTAAATATTATATCCAAGCCTGACTTCGGAACACCAGGCCACATTATCATCCACAGTGGCACCAACAACATGAGAGATGATCAGGAGAGAGTAGGCAGCCTGGTCAGCAGAATGGCAGAGAAAGCCTCTGAGTCTTTCCCTAACTCCCGCATCACCATCTCCACTCTGCTGCCCCGCAAAGATTTCCACCCCCATACCATCCAGAGAGTCAACGCTGACATCACAAGAGGTTGTGCCAGGATCCCGAATGTGCACGTTGCTCAACACCCGACCATCACCCCTGAGCACCTGTACGACCACTCCCACCTGAGGAAACAGTCAGTGGGACTGCTCACCAAGACCTTGAAGGATGTGGCACTCGGCAGACCAACACAGCGTGCCCAACAGGACAGAGGACCACCCAGGACCACCTTCCAGATGTCATCACCACGCAGAGTCGCCTACCAGACTACGTCATCACCAACAAGCCACAGGCACCCTCGACACCAACCGAGACCCAGCACAACCTACAAGACCCACCCACCACCAGATCACCGCTCCCCCCAACGAAGCCGCCAGAATGGACCAGGGCCAATATACTACCCCACACCAGAGCACCACCACTACCAGACAACAGAGTCAGCACCACGACCCAGTCTTGCCCCCCCTTCTCCTCAGGTGGCACCGCAACAGAACCGGCGCAGCTATTCGGAGGCTCTCACCGGACCAGATAACTCTGTGGGACTGAGTGAGATCAAACAGCTCCTCCACTACATCTACACTAAACTACAGTAAAAAAAAAAAACACTCACACTGACACAACCACACACTCACACTGACACAACCACACACTCACACTCACATTGACACTGACCCATCGTCACTCACACTAACCAGATATAGACACTCACACTGACCCATCCACACACACACTCACAAACACACACACACTCACACTGACCCATTCACAAACACACACACACACACCGACCCATCCACACTCACTCCCGCACACACACATTAACATACACAATCAATAACTCAAACTCACCCAAACACCCACAGATACATTATCTTACACAGTGGAGGATATGAACAGACACACTCACACGTACATATATAAATACCTACATGACACTTTGGAGAAACAATATCATCTGAGGAATGTTCTGTATTGTCTCACCCTTAGTAACCTAGTTAGTCTTAGAAATATAGTCGTTCTCTTGTAGTAGTCATTCTTAATATTCATACTTTTTGCAATGAGACCACTAACAATTAGCATGTGGAACATCCAGGGCCTAAACTCGACAGCCTTAGGACTGAAGAGTCTGGCCCTGGAGTTCAACAAAAACATAAAAGATGATGATATCATTATTCTGCAGGAGACATGGTGTAAGGCTGATATAGTCACGCACTGTCCCACAGGCTACAGAGAAATTATTTTACCATCCCAAAAACACATCTCTGTCAATAGAGGCAGAGATTCTGGAGGAATGATTATATGGTACAAATCCCAACTACAAAACCTAATTGACCCCCAAAAAATTGGCAAATATCACATTTGGCTTAGACTAAAAAAAGAACTTACACTGACAGGAAAAAACTTGTTCCTGTGTGCAATATATATCCCCCCTCAGAATCCCCCTATTTCTCAGAATAAATATTCTCCACCCTTGAGGAAGAGACGAGCCACTTCCAGGCCCAGGGAAATGTGCTCATCTGTGGGGACACAAATGCACGCACAGGAACACTACCTGACCAAATGAGCACACAAGGGGACAGCTATATCACAGGCCAAGCTGTCTCTAATCCTTTTAACCTTTCCTACAGGAACAACAGTGACAGCACCGTCAACAAGAATGGAAAAGACCTATTGCAGCTCTGTCGAAGCCTGGGTCTGTACTTTATCAATGGTAGGTTACAGGGGGACTCTTTAGGAAGATTCACCTATTGCTCTCCTCTTGGCCAAAGCACAGTAGACTACATGATAACAGATATGGACCCTTTCTCTCTCAGCTCATTCACTGTTAAGCCACTAACACCTCTGTCTGATCACAGCCAAATTACCCTGTTCCTCAAAAGATCAGACATAGAAGCAACCACAAATTCACAGCCCAATAAGCTGTACAACATCAAACATTCATACAGATGGGCTCAAAACAGCACAGAGGAATACCAGAAAGCAATCAGTAACCAAAAAATCCAATCAACCCTAAACAACTTTCTGGATACCATGTACGCTCACAGTAAAGAAGGTGTCAATCTAGCTGTAAATAACATCAATTATATATTTAGGCAAACAGCAAAAACAGCACAATTAAAGCTGGGATCAAACAAACCAAACAGAAATACAGAAGACAAATGGTTTGATACAGATTGTAAAAACATTAGGAAAAAACTTAGAACACTATCGAACCAAAAACACAGAGACCCAAACACCAGAGAACTACGCCTTCAGTACTGTGAGACATTAAAATCATATAAACGTACACTCAGAATCAAGAAATCCCAGTACAACAGAAAGCAACTGACACTAATTGAGGAGTCCATAAATAAAAACAACTTCTGGCAAAATTGGAAAAACCTAAACAAACCCAAACAACAGGAATTAGCCATACAAAATGGTGACATTTGGACAAATCACTTTAAAGCACTCTACAACACTGTTGACACTCAGGATAATACTGAACAGTGCCAAATTTATGAAAAGTTAAACAAACTGGAAAAATCTATAAAGGACTACCAAAATCCTTTAGACTCCCCAATTACTGAGCAGGAGCTCCTTAAAAAACTTCAAGCCCTCAAATCAAAAAAAGCATGCGGACCTGATGGGATCCTAAATGAGATGCTCAAATTCACTAGTGAAAAATATCAATTGGCTATATTAAAATTGTTTAACTTGATCCTGAGTGTAGGTTACTTCCCTGACATCTGGAACCAAGGACTCATAACACCAATCTTTAAAAACGGAGACAAATCTGACCCTAACAATTACAGAGGGATTTGTGTGAACAGTAACCTGGGGAAGGTTTTCTGTAGTATTATAAATGTAAGAGTCCTAAACTTCCTTAATAAGCACAACATCCTGAGTAAAAGCCAAATTGGATTTATACCAAAACATAGAACAACAGATCATATTTACACCCTACACACCCTAATAGATAAACACGTCCACAAAAATAAGACAAAACTCTACACTTGCTTTATTGACTTCCAAAAAGCATTTGATTCTATCTGGCATACAGGACTGTTCTACAAAGTCATTGAAAGTGGTGTAGGGGGTAAAACATATGACATTATAAAATCAATGTATACAGGCAACATGTGTAGCATAAAAATTGGCAAGAAACAAACTGAATCATTTAACCAGGGGCAGGGCCTCCGCCAGGGTTGCAATCTCAGCCCTGTGCTATTTAACATTTACATCAATGAATTGGCCAATATTCTAGAAAAGTCCTCAGCCCCTGGTGTTAGTCTCCACAATTTGGAAGTTAGATGCCTGCTCTTTGCAGATGACCTGTGCCTGCTTTCACCCACAGCACATGGTCTACAGCAGAGCTTGGACCTGCTAGAGCAGTACTGTCAGACCTGGGCCCTGACAGTAAACCCCAAAAAGACCAAAATAATGATTTTCCAGACAAATTCCAGATCCCAGGGAATAAAACCAAAGCTCTCAATTGGTGCAAAACATATAGAGTATTGCACACAATACAACTATTTAGGTTTAAAAAAAAGGTTCGACTGGACACCTAAATAATGCAGTGAATGAACTGAGAGACAAAGCACGCAGGGCATTCTACGCCATTAAAAAACAAATCCAAATTGAAATACCTATTACAATTTGGCAAAAACTAATTAAATGTGTGATTGAACCAATCGCACTCTATGGCAGCGAGGTGTGGGGTCCACTTACAAAACAAGATTTTACCCACTGGGACAAACATCCCATTGAGACCTTGCACGCGGAACTTTGTAAGATTCTCCTACATGTCCAGAGGAAAACTACAAACAATGCATGCAGGGCAGAATTAGGCCGATACCCACTAATATTAAAAACTCAAAAAAGAGCAATTAAGTTTTGGAAACACCTAAAACACAGTGACCCCCTCTCATATCATTACCAAGCCCTGCAATACCAAGAGTTGAGCAAAGATAAGAGTCCCTTCATCCAACTGGTCCGGGGGCTGAGTTCACAAACTTGTTCCACTAACACACTGAAGCCTCAGGACCAGAACATCCAATCAATAAGAATTAACCAAATTACAAAACATCTAAAACAAAACTACATGACCTATTGGAAAACACAAACACAAGCACAAAGCAAAATGCAGTGCTATTTGGCCCTAAATCGACAGTACACCATGGCAAACTATCTGACCATGGTGACTGATCAAAACCTCAGGAAAACCTTGACAAAGTACAGGCTCAGCGAGCACAGCCTTGCTATTGAGAAGGGTAGACACAGGAAAACCTGGCTCCCTGTAGAGGAAAGGCTGTGCAACCACTGCACCACAGCAGAACCAGAGACAGAGCTGCATTTCCTGACCAAATGTCAAAAATATAAAACTATCAGAGAGAGTCACTTCCCCAAATTTGAACAAGTAGTCCGGGGCTTTGAGGACCTCTCTGACATAGAAAGGCTGCCGATCCTTTTGGGGGAAGACATGACCAGCTGTGCGCTGGCAGCATGCTATGTTGCTGCCTGCCACAAGTTGAGGGACAGTGCCTGACATATTTAATGCCTTTATTTTATTTTTTTCCTGTTGTTATTTGTTCTTTGATGTAATTATATTTAAAAAAATATATATATATATATATGTATGTATGTATGTATGTATGTATGTATGTATGTATGTATGTATGTATGTATATATGTGTATATATATGTATGTGCGTGTGTATATGTATGTATATATATATATAAAATAGAAAAAATATATATATATAAATATATAGAAAAAAATAAAAAAAATATTGATGTATGATACTTTGGCAATATGTACATTGTTGCGTCATGCCAATAAAGTGATTTGAATTGAATTGAATTGAGAGAGAAGGAATAAGATGGAGAGAGAGAGAGAGAAGGAATAAGATGGAGAGAGAGAGAGAAGGAATAAGATGGAGAGAGAGAGAGAAGGAATAAGATGGAGAGAGAGAGAGAGAAGGGATAAGATGGAGAGAGAGAGAGAAGGAATAAGATGGAGAGAGAGAGAGAGAGAAGGAATAAGATGGAGAGAGAGAGAGAGAAGGAATAAGATGGAGAGAGAGAGAGAGAGAGAGAGAGAGAGAGAGAGAGAAGGAATAAGATGGAGAGAGAGAGAGAGAGAGAGAGAGAAGGAATAAGATGGAGAGAGAGAGAGAGAAGGAATAAGATGGAGAGAGAGAGAGAGAGAGAAGGAATAAGATGGAGAGAGAGAGAGAGAATGAATAAGATGTAGAGAGAGAGAGAAGGAATAAGATGGAGAGAGAGAGAGAAGGAATAAGATGGAGAGAGAGAGAAGGAATAAGATGGAGAGAGAGAGAGAAGGAATACGATGGAGAGAGAGAGAAAAGGAATACGATGGAGAGAGAGAGAGAGTGATTCATTAAAGCAGCAGTGTAGCAGAGCTAACGCCAGAGCTTGGCTTAGTATCTGTTCTGTCCCTGGGCTTTTGGAATTGATTAGAACAGGGGTGCAATGTAACAGGAAACAGCATAATTACTGCAGTTTGTGTGTTTGTGTGTGTGTGTGTGTGCATGCATGCATGTGGGACCGCCGTGTGTTAACATGCGTGCCTCTGTTGAAGTGTGCGTGTATCAGATGTGTGTCTTTGTGGAGTGTGTATGTGTGTTGTGTGTTTTGGGTTACATTTACCAGTATTTATGTGGGTGCTTCATGAGTCTGTGTTGCTATATATGTGTGTTTATGTTTTTTGGTGAATACTAAAACACGAGACGGAGAGAATGTTTCATAGCATATAAAGGAAGAAATTGTCTGTTTTCTCTGTGGTAACATCTCTCTTTTCTGACTAGCACAAAACTTCCAAGACTTCTGTGGTAACATCTCTCTTTTCTGACTAGCACAAAACTTCCAAGACTTCTGTGGTAACATCTCTCTTTTCTGACTAGCACAAAACTTCCAAGACTTCTGTGGTAACATCTCTCTTTTCTGACTAGCACAAAACTTCCAAGACTTCTGTGGTAACATCTCTCTTTTCTGACTAGCACAAAACTTCCAAGACTTCTGTGGTAACATCTCTCTTTTCTGACTAGCACAAAACTTCCAAGACTTCTGTGGTAACATCTCTCTTTTCTGACTAGCACAAAACTTCCAAGACTTCTGTGGTAACATCTCTCTTTTCTGACTAGCACAAAACTTCCAAGACTTCTGTGGTAACATCTCTCTTTTCTGACTAGCACAAAACTTCCAAGACTTCTGTGCAGTCTCTTATACTTGTATGACCCCTTTTATTTACAGACAACGTGCTTTTCTGCCTTGCTCCAGGAACTAGAAGAATTAAAGCCTATTATTCAATACTGTCTTCAGTTCTGAACAGTGGATTTGGATGAAAGCACATGAGAAATACCTGCGATCAAAGGCAGACTGCTGAAGTCTTAATTGAATGGAGACCAATTATTTTTTAATGAGAACGTTCGTTCTACTTGAGAAGTGGGAATTCCCCGTTCTCTCTGGGGAGAGGAAGAAAAAAGGAGGGTTCCCGAGGCTCCAACCCATATCTAAACAACACGGAGGATGCGTCTCAAATTGCACCCATCATAGTGGTCAAAAGTAGTGCCCTATATAGGGAACAGAGAGAAAAAGAGATTGAAAGTACAAATTAGATATTTATTAGGATTTGGTGATTTTCTGATGATGACTCACTCTGGAATCAACTGAAATTGGGTGTCATAATACATGTGTATTTTTATTTAACCTTTGTTTAACTAGGCAAGTCAGTTAAGAACTAATTCTTATTTACAATGACAGCCTACCTAGAGTGTCAGCCCCAGGAGCAAATTAGGGTTAAGTGCCTTGCTCATGGACACAGACAGATTTTTCACCTTGTCGGCTTGGGTATTCGGACCAGCGACCTTTCGGTTACTGGCCCAACGCTCTAACCGCTAGGCTACCTGCTGCCACAATTAAAAATTAAATGCATTCAGGAAATCAACGGAGGAAGGAAACTGTTTGTCGACCCAGTGTTTCCTCATGCTCACGCAGCAGAGACGAGGTGCAAGGCTGGGCTGCAGTCCGATACATTGTTCCATGTTTACATGTTTGAGGGTGAAGAGTGCGGCTGAGTGTAGCCCTTGACCTCACTCTCCTCGTGTGCTGAGGGACTTCCAAACGAGTCTAAACAGCTAACCCTGTTTTCCACTTACAGAGAAAAGGTTTTCTGTGAGCTGTTTTCTTCCCATTAAAAAGTTTGATCAGGAGGCACGCTGAAAAGACAATGTAGATTCCTATAAGGCAATAAAGATCTTGTATTTCTGTGAATCATAATATTAAAGGCTACTTTAAAGTTCCCTCAACAACGTTGGTCAAATGTCGAGATGCTACATATGCCTCAATCCCAAATAAACTGGAGCCTTTAATTCCCAAACGAGGGGTCGCAACCCCATGCGGGTTAGCCTGATATGAAAATGGGGTCGCGGGAGAATTTCCCAAATACTGAAAAAAATTATATATATACCAAAAGAAATGTGTGCCTTAGAATAAGGCTGTAACGTAACAAAATGTGGAAAAGTATATACAGTGCATTCGGAAAGTATTCAGACCTTTTTCACATTACAGGCTTATTCAAAAATGTATTAAATAAAAAAAAATCCCCATTAATCTACACACAATACCCCATAATAACAAAGCAAAATCTGTTTTTTTGATATTTGTGTAAATGTATTTATTTATATAAGTATTCATACCCTTTGCTATAAGACTTGAAATTGAGCTCCATTGATCATCCTTGATACGTTTCTACAACTTGATTGGAGTCCACCTGTGGTAAATTCAATTGATTGGACATGATTTGGAACGGCACACACCTGTCTATATAAGGTCCCACAGGGGACAGTGTAAGTCAGAGCAAAAACCAAGCCGTGAGGTCAAAGGAATTGTCCGAAGAGCTCCTAGACAGAATTCTGGCGAGGAACCACCAAGACTCTTCCTAGAGCTGGCCGCCCGGCCAAACTGAGCAATCAGGGGAGAAGGGCCTTGGTCAGGGACGTGATCGAGAACCCGATGGTCACTCTGACAGAGCTCCAGAGTTCCTCTGTGGAGATGGGAGAACCTTCAAGAAGGACAACCATCAAATAATCCTCCATGTGCAGCAATGACAGGTTTGCAGATCCGTGGCATTCTAGCTGTCAGTTTGTCCAGATACTCAGGTGACATTTCACCCCACGCTTTCTGTAGCACTTGCCATAGATGTGGCTGGCTTGTCGGGGCACTTCTCACGCACCTTATAGTCTAGCTGATCCCACAAAAGCTCAATGGGGTTAAGATCAGGCGACTGTGCCGGCCAGTCCATCACCGTCAGAACTCCTGAGGACTGCTTCGTCCCCAAATAGTTTTTGCATAACTTAGAAGTATGCCAAGGATCGTTATCCTGCTGCATTATGAAATTGGCCCCTGTTCATTTCTGGCCACAGGGGACGGCATGGCGTTGGAGAATGGAATGATATCCTTCCTTGTTTAGGGTTCCTTGCACACTGTATAAATCTCCAACTCTTCCAGCACCAAAGCCCCCCCACACCATTACATTTCCTTGACTGATGGTGTTAAACATTCCTCCAACATCTTTTTGTTCACCCTTCATCTCACATACATTGTCCTGTTTGAGCCAAAAACTTTAAACTTCGATCAATCGGTCCATAACACTCTTTTCCAAATAATCTGTTGTCCAATGTCTGTGTTTCTTTGCCCACTCTAACCTTTTCTTTTTGTTTTACTGTTTCAAAAGTGTATTTTTTTCTTTGCAATTCTTCCCATAAGGCCTGCACCCCTGAGGCTGCTCTTTACTGTTGCACATGAAGCTGGTGTTGAGCGGGTAGAATTCAATGAAGCATTCAGCTGAGGACATGTGAGGCATCTATTTCTCAAACTAGAGACTCTGATGTACTTATCATCTTGTTTAGTTGTACATCTGGGCCTTCGACATCTCTTCCTGTCCTTGTTAGAGCCAATTGTCCTTTGTCTTTGAAGACTGTAGTGTACACCTTCGTACGAAATCTTCAGTTTTTTAGTAATTTCAAGCATTGTATAGCCTTCATTCCTCAAAACAATGATTAACTGACGAGTTTCTAGAGAAAGCCAGTCTATTGCATACTGTGGCAACTCAAAAACAAACCCAGACCATGTAAAGCTTCATTTAACGAACCAAATAGCTTTCAGCTGTGTTTGATATAATGGGAAGTGATTTTCAAGTACCACATTAGCAATTTAGCATGAATACTGAAGGGTAAGGTGTTGGAGTGATGGCTGCTGGAAGTGGGGCCTGTCTAGATTTGATAAAAAATAGTGATGCTGCTGTTTTTTACATAATTGATGTCCTGACTATACTTTGTGATCAGTTGAAGGCCACTTTGGTGAATAAAAGTACCAAATTACCTTCCAAAACAGCAACATCTGTACATTATTTCAAACATTTGCCCCCCAGTGTATATATACTCAGCATAAAAAGAAACGTCCTCTCACTGTCAACTGCATTTATTTTTCAGCAAACTTAACATGTGTAAATATTTGTATGAACATTCAAGAACTGAGACATAAGCCGAACAAGTTCCACAGACATGTGACAAACAGAAATTGAATAATGTGTCCCTGAACAAAGGGAGGGTCAAAAGTAACAGTCCGTATCTGTTGTGGCCACCAGCTGCATTAAGTACTGCAGTGCATCTCCTCCTCATGGACTGCACCAGATTTCCCAGTTCTTGCTGTGAGCACTGATGGAGGGATTGTGCGTTCCTAGTGTAACTCGGGCAGATGTTGTTGCCATCCTGTACCTGTCCCGCAGGTGAGATGTTCGGATGTACCGATCCTGTGCAGGTGTTGTTACACGTGGTCTGCCACTGCGAGGACGATCAGCCTCCCTGTAGCGCTGTCTTAGGCGTCTTACAGTACAGACATTGCAATTTATTGCCCTGACCACATCTGCAGTCCTCATGCCTCCTTGCAGCATGCCTAAGGCACGTTCACGCAGATGAGCAGGGAACCTGGGCATCTTTCTTTTGGTGTTTTTCAGAGTCAGTAGAAAGGCCTCTTTAGTGTCCTAAGTTTTCATAACGGTGACCTTAATTGCCTTCCGTCTGTAAGCTGTTAGTGTATTAATGACCGTTCCAGATGTGCATGTTCATTAATTGTTTATGGTTCATTGAACAACATGGGAAACAGTGTTTAACCCCTTTACAATGAAGATCTGGGAAGTTATTTGCATTTTTATGAATTATCTTTGAAAGACAGGGTCCTAAAAAGTATGTATAAGCTGGAAATGATGCAGACAATTACATTGATGGAAGCCACAATCTATTTGCAATATTAAAGCTGATCTAAACAATAAATAAATAAATAAATAAATATATATATAAATAAATAAATAAATAATAATAAAACATCAGTAAGTGATCGCTGCTCACCTCCAGCGCTTGGAAGAGCACTTTGGGACCTGCTTCCCAATCCGTTTGACTGCGATCCTGGCTCAGTTGACGTGCCGGTAAGTGAAATCAAACAGCTGACTGAGCTGTCATGAGACCGAATCCTGCAGACAACGCATTCACAGGTTTCTACGGAGGAGTTTTGGTTCCTGACTCACCCTGCCGTCTCCCTCTGAGCATTACAAAACAACTGGGAACTGGGAAATCTCAGAAATCTCAGACTTCCGACTTCAGTGCGTTTAAGACAACTAGGAACTCGAAAAGAAACAAGCTCCGACTGGGAAAAATCGATTTGGAAAGTTGGGAATTCGGGCCTCTTTCTAGAACTCCCACTTTCCGACCTAAAGATCACTGACGTCATGATTTGACCTCATATTTGTCAGAGTTCCCAGTTGTCTTGAAAGCACCATAAAACTCATGGTAGGCTATCCTTCGCCAGCTTATATCTGTGTGAAGCTGGACTCAGTGCTTTCGTCTGCATTAAAACCAAATATCGTTCCAGGTTGGATGTGACAGCAGAGATGAGGTGCGCACTGTCGACCACGCCCCCTGACTTTGACAAACTCTGACATGACATGCATCAAGCCACACCCATATCATTAGTGGTGGAGAGACAAGAGACATTATGTCAGACTCATTTACAATTGACTGTCATAGTCCCACATTAAAAGTATGTGATGTTGAGTTGAGAAGACAATCAGAAATACTGTGGTTTTCAATTGACTGCCATAACCCCAAATAAAACATGAAACATTGGCTGTTAATTACATTGTTACATTTTTCACATGGTTGTGATCGCGGGAATTTTCAGAAATCAAAATGCTTTAGATATATATTTCCCATTCATTTTTGATTGACACATATGATACAATGATAACAATAGCTGGATCTAACAGATAGCATGGGACAGATGGCATGTTCACCTAATTTCCCTGTATGTGACAAAACATGCATTGTATAGTGTAGACAGAAATTGCTGTGAAATATCTTTTCAAAGCTGTTTGAAGCTGGTGTACGAAACCGAAAGTAAAAAGACGGAAAAACAAAACTTAAGGGAAGCCGAAATAGAAAGGATCTACCGCTTTTCAGACTTGCTTACAATGAGAATGAAAGGTCTATAACTCGCATTTCTATGTGTATTTGGACGGGTCAAGCACAAAGCCTTTAAAGGTTTATTAACATTTGACAAACTTTAGATTGTTTTTCAACGAACTATCACTTTAACACAGTAATAACTGATGAATTTGTTCCAGTACCGATGTCAGAGTTGGACATTGTCTTGGCTCAATCGAAATACCTTCAAAAGCACAAATCTATTCAGCTCTATAGACTGTAACATCTTGCCGCAATACTACACCAGTCTAACATAGAAATGAGCTTAGTTTGATTGCATCAGGGAGAGCAGGGATAACGTGCTATCTTTGAAGTCAAAATATAATTATTTTTTTCTAATCCAATGAATGAGTTAGACAGTGTGTGTGTGTTTGTGACAGAGAGAGAGAGACTTCTGTGAGAGGTGTGTGTATGCATGTGTATGAGGCTTCTGTGAGTGAATTCTGTGCCTGTGAAGATGGGAGCGTGAGAGATTAGAGTGATAATTGGGTCTCTCCCTCTCTCTCTCTCACTCTCCCTCTCTCTCTCCCTCTCTCTCCCTCTCTCTCTCTATATCTCTCCCTCTCCCTCTCTCACTCTCCCTCTCTCTCTCCCTCTCTCCCTCTCCATCTCTCTATCTCTCTCTCTCTGCAAGTGTGTGGGTGTACATTCATCCCTTGTTGAAGTGCTGCATTCCTTTCAGGTGCTCACCTAAAACAAGGGAGAAAATCCAAGTAGAAAAAATAAACCATTCTCTGTGCAGCAGCCATCAGGCTGAGGAGGAGACAGGGGGGCCTTCATCCTCCTCTTCCTCCTCATTCTCCTTGCAGACGGCAGGGAAATTCTGTTTCCATGACAACGGTAGAATTAAGGGGTGCAGGAGTGCAATTCCAAAATGCCACATTGGACTCGAGCCTAAATTATAGGACAAATCACCTTCAATGATTTGATACTGGTTGCTCTCTCGCACATAAAGGACCAGAAATCTGGGGGAGGTGGTAGAAAAAGTTATACTCTCCATGAAATCAAGTATTTTTGGGGATGTTGTTATCAGGGGAAGAATACAGTGCACAAGGTTATCAACAAGAACACAGTGGTACAATAAATAGGTGAGAGCTTTTGATAACGTATTTTTATTCTTAAACAATCACTAACTTCATTCTGATTTTAAATATCAATGCATTTTTTTCATCTCACAGTTCATAATGCATATATGCGTGTGTTCTATTTACGTTGAAATCACTTGTAAACTTAAACAGAAATATAATATCCTTATACACAGTATTGAGCCCCTGCGCCGTCTCTCTGGCATTTTCATGTTGTTTTCTCTCATATTCCCTATTTTACACTCCCTATTCTCAACCCCTAATTTCTATCCTCCCTTCTTCTCTGCCAGCAGGTTATGTAAAGTACCCCCCCCTCCGAGTAGCATGAAGTTGATGCTGATCCCAGGTCAGTTTTTTATCCCTATCCCCTAATGGTTAAGGTTAGAACTGAGGGAGAGTAATCTGATCCTGGATCTGTGCCTTTGGGCCACTTAAACTGGAGCAACTACTGCAGAACTGAGCCCCGCTCTCTCCTGACCCCAGTGGAAGACTTGTGCTGGTCTTCTGCCATGACCTGTCACAGTTAATGAAGGATGTGTCTGATATGACACCCTAACCTCCCCTACCTCATGCCCTGGCCAGACCCCAAGACTTCCAGACCCCCCACTCTGCCACCAACACCCCTGACCCAACCCCCCCAAGACCACACCTTTGGCCAGGCTTTGTGCATTGGGTGCTGGGTAAGGGTGACCCGCCTTGTTGTCAGACTCCGTTCATTAGACTGGAGTGGGACTTCCTGAGTTAGACGAACGATAGGATCAGTGGACACTTCTCTATCTTGGTGATGGGGGAGATTCCTACCTGCCTTGCCTACTGGTTAAACAGCCTTTTTACTCTTTGTATATTCAGCCGCTCTCCTACATTTGATTTATGAAATGGCGGGGGCTAATTTCCACAATGCAGCAATCGGCTAATTTCATGGCTCACAAAACCTACTGAGATGGAAGCCATTGGGATGCCGGCCTGGAAGTACAAAACAGTGATATATTTACAGACTCTCAGGGCGAACACACTTTCCGGCGTCCAAATGTTGTTTTTGTGGGTTTTGGATGGCTGGGCTCCTTCCTGTTGCATTGTGGTAGGTTATTATTGATTACAGCTTGGTAGGTGAAAGGGTAATGACGGAGAAGGAGGGCCTCACCGGGGCTTCATCCGAAATGATCTTAAATTACTTCCTTTATTTGTTTCCTCTCCCTCATGGCCACAGATATAAAGAGACTAACTACATAAAATAAATACACCACAGCCCATCAACTGATTATTGTGACATTTCTAGTCTGCTCAGTGTACTGATAACAAAGATAAAGACACATGACGAATACTTGGATAACTTTCACAATCACCTTCAACCCCAAGCAGCCTGAGTCTGCTGAGCCCTTGCACAAGCCGCAACAACGTTGCCTTCCCAAGGACATTTTCATGATTTATTTTGTACCAACTAACAGCATTCTCTGACGCACTTCGAACAAATGTCAAAGCTCATACAGAGGTGAAGTAGTATACCTGTTCCAAATAATCATGAAAGAATCCTTGATTGGTGGATCCTAGCCAAGTTTCCCTCTGGTTTCTTTTGGAGAGAATATTACATTTCCCTCTTAGGATTGGCCAACACAGACCTTATTAGTGCTGGCACACCAAACAAAAAACAACCTGAAAAACAACCTTTTTTCCTCCTGGCTATACCCACTTTGGCAGAGTATTGATACTATTACAAGGCTGTCCTTTCTTGTCTCTTTTCCCTCATTGGACTGAATCATCAGTAATGGTGCGTTCGAATAGCCCTCGGAATCTAGTATTTCCCAGTTGGTGAAGTTGTAAATACAACATGAGTGCTTTCAAGTGCTTTTGAAGTTGGAATAACTCTTCAAGCAATGACATTCTTGCTAGATGGCTAATCTAGTTAACGTTGCTTATATTGACAATATGTCAAACTATATACTGTATGGATCCGCCTAGCTACATTAACAGATGGCTTTATTTTACCATCTAATGGTCGTAAACTCGAGTATCTTCATTCTGTACCGTGTTTCCCACTTCTAACTCAGACTTTGAGGGTCGTTCAATTGTTATTTCTAGGTCGGGAACTCGTATTTCCAAATTTCCAACAGCACTCGAACGCACCATAATATGGTAGAGGCCTACTATGAGTCTTGGTGGAGTAGCCGCCATATTGCTTTCAGTTGTCTAGTCCTGTCATATCAAAGAGTATGAGGAGATAGGAAAGGAAACCAAATGACAGAGTATTGACACCCACCCGACCAGTACATCACACCATCCCACCCAACCACTCCTGTTCCTTCCAAGCCCACCAGCAAGTTCTCATATGTATTCACTCTCTACCCTCACACCAGTGTATGCAGTGTGAAAGTGCACCAACTATTATTCAAATGTCTACAGTTTCAAACGAAAAACAAAATACCCATGATACTAAATTGTGATGAAGAGTTATCAACACATAAGTAATATTGTTATTATTGGACAACAGTAACACAATTAAGCATGTGAGGGTGCCGTAGCATTCATAAAATCAACGCATCTTTTAAAGCTCATTTTTTTCACAGCTTAAATTGGAAACAATATATATTTGTATTGTGAAGAGAGACAGACAGAGGAGGGGAACAGAGACCACCATTCCTGTCACAGCTTTTTTTTTTGTTTTTTTTTTTGCATAAAACGTGGGTCAACTCCTGATTGAAAATGTTCGTTGTTGTTTTTTTGATTTCCCACAGGCAAGAGTTCAGTTTTTTTTGTCATCTTGGGTGTAGCTCCTCCCCCATCGTGGCGGTACATCCTTTCAGAGGACATGGTGGTGAGGGGGGGGGAGGGGCCTTGGGGCCCTGCTGCTAGGAGTTCTGGTTGACAGCTTTCCCTCCGTTCATGGTGGGAGTCCCTGAGCTCTTCCTGGAGCGCTGTTTCTCCTCGATCTCGTGCAGCGATGGCTCCCTGTACATACACACTGCAGACAGTGTATGTAGTAGAGGACGAAGCAGGAAGCAGGAAGCAGGAAGCAGGAAGCAGGGGGGATAGAGGAGGAACATTGAGGACAAATAATGAGGAGATGAATGGGCAGACAGAGAGACAAAGTCAGACCGAGCTCAGGGACTCCCACAGACTGGAGGAAGTTGCTCTTGGAACCTGTTTTGGAATAAAATATTAAATATCCGTCCTTAAAAATGTTAACTTCCTGTGTTGGGTGGTTACTCATTCACCGTTGATATGTTTTTTAGGTCATTTTGAAACCTCAGGTGCTGCTGGAATGTCTACTAATGGCATGTCCAGCTTTTTGGGAGTAATTACTTAGGTCCTTTATTTACAGGTTGGTTATAAAGTATAGATAGCGCTCGCTTTAGATCAGGTAGCCTAGTGCAGAAGTCTAATATAGATAAGTATCTATATTAAACACCTTTTACGTGGCCTTATAAACCAGCAATACATCATTTAAAAAGGTGTTTATAAAATGCATGAATAACTAGCTTACTGACATTCAAAAATGTATGAATAATAATTAATAAAATGGTGGGCAGACTATTTTTGTCGCACTGCTTTGCTTTGTCTTGGCCAGGTCACAGTTGCAAATGAGAACTTGTTCTCAACTGACATACCTGGTTAAATAAAGGTACAAAAATAAATATAAAAAATAAAAAAATAAAATATAAAATCTAAATAACTTATAAATGATTTATTACTGGACATAATTATAAAGCGTTACCCACTTTAGTGAGTATACCATTGGTGCCATTGTGCAAATACAGCTAAAGTATTTGACAACATAGGTCCAACATTATCCCTCAGGGGCCATGTTTATAAAACTTATATTAGCATGAGGACAACTATTGGCAGTGTGAGGTAATCCAATTTGTAAAATAAGTATACACTTTAATAATGTTGTGTATATCACATAGAAGCGTTTCATTTATAAATCATGAAATGTCACGCAAATCCAAGTAAATCACTTATTTCCAACGTCAAGTTAAAGATTTATAAATCACAATGTTGCTGTGGATTTCATCGTACGCACAATGTACGATCAAATCTGTGCATGAAAATGTTTTTTAAACGAGGCCCGATTCCACCATATAGGGCTTCAACCAACTTACTCCAGGCAATCAAAACCTGCAAAAGACAATAACACAGATGAGATGGCAGATGCATTCAGATGCCTTACCTTCAATGGGCCTGGGGACAAAGTGTGAGGAGGGCTTGGTTTTTTTGACCCTGTTCCCCTTCATGACCTGGCCTTCCTTGGTGAGGCCCAGGAACCAGGCCCGACCGGACTCCTGTTGCCGGTACACAGTGGACGAGTAGATCACGTAGTAATTCTCAAACACCGACTCCTTAAACTTGCACTCCGGCGTGAACATTTCCTGTTTTGGTTCCAAACAACAAAGGGAGTTTGTTGTTAGAGTAATGTTCAGGAAGTCGGATCAAAGTTCAGGAAGTCGGATCATGTTCAGTAGGGAATATCGTCGCAAAACATTTTGAAAATGGAAATCTGTGTTCTTATTAGACAAAGTCCGAATTTCACGTTTCAAAGTTTTTTCCCCACTGAACATGACGAGGCAAGTGAGGGTTATTGCGGCAACGAGATGGTTAGAGTTACGAGACGGTGGTGATGGTGATCCAATGGCGTACGACAGACGAACGGACACAGGTCAACAGATGAAGGAGAGATGGGCAGAATAGATGAGCCTATGAGAAATTGCTTTGGATGATATTGTTTTGAGGATGATATTGGGTAGAAGGCACTGCCGTCATTCAAATCCAACAAAACACCAGAGCCAAATGGAGATGGAACTAGCTACTGTATGTGTGTTGACAAGGTTTGGTCAGGTTCTCTTGGATTGGCGTATCAGACTGTGTATGGTCCAGGTGAATGAGTTTGTTTGGAACTTCTGGGCTAAGTGATTCAGCAGTGTGTATGTGTGTTTGGTGATATTTCATTAATCTCTGTCTCCTTCAGGGTTCTGTACCCTTTGAAGGATGTCCCTTTGACTGACAGCCCAATTCTGCTCACCGCTGGAGATGTTCCACAGGCAAACTTGTTTGTTTGCGTGTGCGTGTGTGTGTGTGAGAGAGAGTGTTTGTTAGAGTCAGAGAGAGATGCATGTTTGTGCATTCAAGCCTGACTATTAATACTTAATATGTGAATAGGCGTGTGCAAGAGACTATCTCACACTGTTTGTGTGAGTCCTCGTTTATAACACCTAGCGGTGTTTGACACGCGGCGAAAGTGTGAAGGACTCTGAGTACGTGTGGGGCGTGTACGTGTGGGGAGTGTAAGCCGGTCAGCAGGGGTGTGACTGTGGACAGGCCGCAGTGGGGAGTTGGAGAGGTCGATTTTATCTGGACCTGATGGCACACTGTCAGAAAACAGACGCCTCTATGTGGGAGGTCGCGGGGTCACATCCCTCCTGTCCCACGGTGGGCGACTCAGCCTGTGTTCCTCCATCTCCCTCTTTCCTATCACACCTTGCTCCCATAACCCCAAACCACCCCTCCCTTTGTCAACCACACTGACATATTCCGAAATCCCCTCCAAACTTGGCCACAAGGACATCACTCTATTAATGTCTGTTATTCCTGTAGCATAGCGGGGAAGGTTATATGGTGCGTAGGAGGCTTCGATGGTGGAATGATAGAGGTGTGTAATGGCATTTGTTATCTTGTGTGTGGTTGAATGGATATTGAATGGGACGGTGATCGAGGTGTGAGGTTGTAAGGACATGAGCGTACACTGCGCACAAGTTTGTGGGGAAAAAACTGGTATTAACAAAAAGATAATACACATTTGCATTAACACACAAGCACACAGGTCTTGTGCCGTGCTAACAGTTGGCTCCTCTGCCAGGAATGCATAATGAAGAGAAGCTGTTACTGGCTCACCGAGGAGGGTAAAAAAACACCCCGCCATTTGTCAGAGTAACAAGCTTAAAGAGTGTAAACTGATTAAAAGGACGCTCATTTATATTCAGAACCGATTCTGAAGGAGAAGGAAAGAACTCGTTAGTGAAACTAGGCACGAGGGGGCTCTCACGCGCCTCCATTATGGGGCACTGGGGCAGGATAAACAAGCTGGGCGGACTAGCCCGAACTGGAGGCGTGGCTTAGTACGGCCAAGGGTTTCAGCTAGATCTTTTAAGGCCACCGGTGGGAGTGTGTTCTGTTGTATTGTCATCACACGTTAAGGTTCAACACTGACAGTTTTGTAGCTTCAATTAGCAAATCCCTCAACTGGAGTAGTTACCACTTTTTTACCAAATGTAATCAGCAATGTTATTATATTCAAACATGTAATATGTGTAAATATTCAAGGGAAATGTACATCTGCAGTGTACAAACTTAACATGATGAACTGGAATTAAATTTACTCTAACGGGTGGCCAAAAATAACTATCCGAAAGCCACGCCTCCAATAAGCCATGCCTCCAACCTTCTGAGACTGCCACACCTCTACAATATATTATTCCATCACAAAAAAAGGTTCCGGTTTGAACCTTTACACAGGGGTTCCTCAAGGAACCTTTTTGAACTGGAAAGGTTCCTCCAGCGTGTCAATTTCTAGAACTCCAAATGGTTCTTCCAGGCTCCTTTACTTCGAAGAGTGTAGAGCACATATACAGGACAGACAGACGAGAGATAGAAATAGAGCAGGTAGAATGGACACAGAGTATACAATCAAGAACGAGTGGTCTGTACATGTGGAGCTTCAACGTATATGTAAACAATAGTCAGATTGATGCGTAGATATACGCACGTAGATATAACCAGATTAAGGTCGGGATTCAATCTAACAGCGCGTTGTCGTCAATGTGCCTTTTAATGGAAATGTTCCCACGTTCGCAGAGATCGTTTTCACGGGAAACGCTGCACATGTCGGCTCAATCTGAAACAAGGCACAAACAGATTGAATCCCGACCTAAGAGTGAATCCTGTTCAATGTAAACAGACAGAGTGAATCCAGTTCACTCACCAATATCAAATCCTGTGTGGCCTGACTAGCCCATACCTTTCCTCAGGCTTTGGAACTCCCCTTCTCATGTTGAAACCATACAGCAATTGAAACCACATCAGAATTGAAAGGCCCTTCAATTGATTCTGGATCTGAATCTACATTTGGGATGGGGGTTGTTCTGTGGGTCTGAATCCCCTCTACTTGGTATCATTACTATTCCAGTTCGGGACATAGTCTAAACAGCTACCCCAGTGACATTGGGAGAGTGGGAATGAAACACAACCCACAAAGAGGACATCAATTACACAGTTAATGACCAAACACACACACACACACACACACACACACACACACACACACCCACACACACACACACACACACACACACACACACCCACAAACGGACACAAACACACATGAAAACGGACACAAGCGCACACACAGACAGAACCCACACATGCACATGTGTGTACACAGAGACACACAAACGCGCACACACACACACACACACACAATTTTTACGGGGCTCCTTCTGAGAGATGAATGTTCCAGTGTTCTCTCTCTTCTGAGAGATGAATGTTCCAGTGTTCTCTCTCTTCTGAGAGATGAATGTTCCAGTGTTCTCTCTCTTCTGAGAGATGAATGTTCCAGTGTTCTCTCTCTTCTGAGAGATGAATGTTCCAGTGTTCTCTCTCTTCTGAGAGATGAATGTTCCAGTGTTCTCTCTCTTCTGAGAGATGAATGTTCCAGTGTTCTCTCTCTTCTGAGAGATGAATGTTCCAGTGTTCTCTCTCTTCTGAGAGATGAATGTTCCAGTGTTCTCTCTCTTCTGAGAGATGAATGTTCCAGTGTTCTCTCTCTAACAAAAGGCCACCAGGCTACATATCATTAGTAGCCGCACCACAGTCTTGTCAGTTTATCAGGCTGCACCTTCATAGCAATCCTCTCTGTTCCACACACTCACATCAGAGACACTGCACAGCACTCTCTCGCCCCCCCCAAAAAAGATCTGTTCTCATTTGCGGTGTGGCGGCCCCGTCCCTAAAAAGAGTCCCCTCCTCTCCTCCCCTCGGGTCACTTCCTCCTCACAGCCTCCGGTATATGGTTTTACTGCGGCACGGGCATAAATAAGAAACAATAAAGTCAGTGGGCGATTGAGGACAATTTAGACAGGTTTTTTATAAGGCTTCACTTTCATGTGCGCATGTATGTTGCTTGAGAGTGTAAGTGTGTACGTGCCCCTGTCCCTTAGTTAAAGATAGACACATTTAAAATACAGCAAGAGAGTGGTTACCGCTGTGCTGCAAAGTAGGTCACAGTGAGTGTTATAAATAATGGAGATCTCCTCACTGGAGCTGAACCCCCACGCACCCCAGCTCTCAACACTCAACACCAGCATCCCCCTCCAAACAAACACTCAAGTGAAGTCAAGGCTTGAAATCAGACCAACAGCAGCATTGTTTATTATTGTTCTGGATTCTAAGTCCTGACGAATGACCATAATCCATTGCGCGCCCAACTTCTTGTCCTGTCTGTGTGGAGCACTGAGCTACAGCGCCGTGAACAAGTATTTGCCCACTTTCTGATTTTCTCTATTTTTTTAGCATATTTGTGATACTGAATGTTATCAGATCTTCAACCAAAACCTAGTATACCACAATGCTTGACCGTTGGATTGAGGTTCTTACTGTGGAGTGCAGTGTTTGGTTTTCGCCAGGCATAACGGGACCCATTTTGTCCAAAAAGTTGATTCAAGTTTGCCAAAAAGAACCTGGAAGCACCAGGAAGATCATCAAGACTCTTGGAAGAATGCTCTATGGACAGATGATTCAAAAGTATAACTTTTTGGACGACTGGCGAAAACCAAACACTCCTGCCTCAGGACCTGGATGACTTGCCTTGATAGTAGGAACCATGAATTCTGCTCTGTATAAGAGAATTATACAGGAGAATGTCAGGTCATCGGTCTGTGAGCTGAAGCTGAAGGTCAGCTGGGTCATGCAGTAAGACAATGATCCAAAACACACAGCCAAGTCTACATGAAAATGGCTAAAAAGCAACAAATTTGAAGTTTTGGACTGGCCTAATCAAAGACCAGACCTAATCCCAATGAGATGTTGTGACAGGACCTGAAACAAACGAGTTACAGCAGTTCTGCATGGAAGAGTGGACCACAATTCCTCCACAGAGGGGTGAGACTGATCAACAACTACAGGAAGCGTTTGGTTGCAGTCATTGCAGCTAAAGGTGGCACAACCATTTATTGAGTGTAAGGGGGCAATTTTCACACAGAGGCATTTGGGTGTTACATAACTTTGCTTATGAAATAAATGAAATAAGTATGTCATTGTTGTGTTCTTTGTTCACTCAGGTTCCCTTTATCTAATGTTAAGGTTTTGGTTAAAGATCTGACAACATTCAGTATCAAAAATATGCCAAAGTAGAGAAACTTTTAAAAGGGGGCAAATACTTACTGCACTGTTTAGTAAGAACAGAGAAGAGAGAACGTGCGATCGAGACAGAAAGCGTTTGCTTAACAAAGTATCTCTACCTGAAAATACATGATCTCAGTGATTGATAGTTGATATTCAGCAGTCAAGTATGCCTTATTTACTTTGAAGATCCACTTAAATAGTGATTTTGTCAGGCAGCAGCTCTATAGAGATGAGATGATGACTTGGAATTAAATAATAAAGTCATCAAATAAAAATTATATTTTATTCAAGTAAAGTAATGGTGGGTAATAAGTGAAAAGCAGTACTAGGTACTAGTATTAGTTGTATTGACAGGATACTAATATACAGTCCTGAGTGAATGACTACGTAAGTTCAGTCCAAGAATTACTTACAATATTGCACGTGATATGATATAACAACTGTACATGAATATGTACATACAGTCCTGAGTGAATGAGTGCTGAATGAATAAGTCCTGAGTGAATGAGTGATTACAGACCAGAGTTACTCACGGATGGATGGATGCCTAATTGTTAAACTAGGTCCTAACACCCCAACAGTTCCAGGTCTATGTTGCCGACGGCACGGCACCCCGGTGAGGCATTAAATAGAATAATAGCAGCCGGCAGGAAGGACATCCTGTAGCGCTCTCTGGCACACCGTGGTGGGATCAGTCTGTGACTGAAGGTGCTCCTCTGCATCATAACCATGGCATGCAGAGGGTGGGTGACGTTGTCCATGATGGCCAGCAGTTTGGCCAGGATCTGTCTCTCCGCCACCTCCTCTAGAGTGTCAAGGCTAATCCCCAGAGCAGAGCTAGCCTTCCTGATCATCTTATTTACCCGAGAAGCATCACCAGCCTTTATGTTGGTGCCCCAGCACACCACTGCAAAAAAGATGGCACTAGCCACCACAGACTGGTAGAAAGTATGCAGTAGTTTACTGCACACGTTGAAGGACCTGAGCCTCCTCTGAAAGTAGAGTCGGCTCTGGCCCTTTTTGTACAGAGCACCGGTGTTACCAGCCCATTCCAGCATGTTGTCCATATGGACTCCCAGGAACATGTATGACAAAACCATATCCACATCCATCCCCTGTATAGGGACTGCAGTCAGTTGGGCTTTGGTTCTCCTGAAGTCCACCACCATCTCCTTTGTTTTGCTGATGTTGAGCTGAAGGTGGTTCTGCTCACACCACAACACAAAGTCACTGATTGTACTCCTGTACTCCTCCTCCTGCCCACCCCTGATGCACCCTACAATAGCAGAGTCATCCGAGAACTTCTGTAGGTGGCATGTTTCAGAGTTATATCTCAAGTCTGAGGTGTAGAGGGTGAACAGGAAGGGGGACAGGACCGGAGTCATGTGTTGTTACAGAATTCAACCCACATAATGCGTAGTGCATTTAATGAAGAAGTCATCATAAAAAAACAAAATTGTAAACCATGATTATTGTTTAATAATCGAACCGAAACCGAACTGATCTAAAAAAATAACTAATCGTTCAGCACTACCATTTTATGAGAAGTAGTGATATTAAAGAATCAAACCAAAAATGTTGCCACCTTTTTTGAACGGCTGACATGATGTCATTTATGTTCTTAGGTGGAACCGTTTTTTCTTGAGCATTCCAGCAAGTACTCCCCACTGAGGCTGCATTTATTGTAGCTGGGGATTTTAACAAAGCAAATTTGAGGACTAGGCTGCCGAAGTCCTACCAACATATAGAATGTAACACCTGCGGCGTTAAAATCCTCGACCGCTATTCAAACTTCCGGAATGGTTACAAAGCCCTCACCCGCACCCCTTTTAGCAAATCAGACCATGACTATTCTGCTCCTCCCCTCCTATAGGCAGAAACACAAACAGGAAGTACCCGTAATACGGACTATTCAACGCTGGTCCAACCAATCGGAATCCACGCTCCAGGATTGTTTTGATCACGTGGACTGGGATATGTTCCAGGTAGCTTCTGACAATAATCTAGACGAATTCACGGACACTGTGACCACATTTATAAGTAAGTGTATAGGAGATGTAGTATCCACTGTGTCTATTAAAACATACCCCAATCAGGTTGTTTATTGACTACAGCTCAGTATTCAACACCATAGTACCATCCAAGCTCATTATTAAGCTTGAGGCCCTGGGTCTGAACCACGCCCTGTGCAACTGGGTCCTGCCTCCAACTCAATCATCAAGTTTGCAGACGACACAACAGTAGTAGGCTTGATTACCAACAATGACGAGACAGCATACAGGGAGGAGGCCACTGCCTGTTCACCCCGCTGTCATCCAGAAGGCGAGGTCAGTACAGGTGCATCAAAGCTGGGACCGAGAGACTGAAAAAACAGCTTCTACCTCAAGGTCATCAGACAGCTCAACAGCCACCACTAGCACATTAGAGGCTGCTGCCTAGAGGCACAGACTATAAATCACTGCACACTTTAAGGTATGGAACACTAGTCACTTTAATAATGTTTATAATGTTTACATATCTGGCATCACTCATCTCATATGTAGACTGTATTCTATACTATCCTTCAGTATCACAGTCATTTAAACAATGTTTACATATCTTCCCCATCTCATTTGAATATACTGTATTCAATACTCTTCTACTGTATCTTAGTCCATGCCGCTTGTCCTTATGTATATAGGCCTACATCATCCCTACTGTTAGATATACTGCACTGTGGGAACTAGAAGCACAAGCATTTGGCTACACCCGCATTAACATCTGCTAAACGTGTGTATGTGACCAATAAAATGTGATTTGATTTGATATAACCTGTATCCTCCCTTTCATCTACACTGAAGAGGATTCAACAAGAGGCATCAATAAGGGATCATAGCTTTCAAATGGATTCACCTGGTCAGTCTATGTCATTGTTCATAATGTTATGTACACTCAGTGTATTTTACTTGCTCTGATTTTTCACACTGAGCTCCACTTTCTTTTTAGCCAAGCTCCGGAAATATAATATGTAAGCCCACAAAAAATTATGTTATTACACTTAACAATACATTTTGTGACCAGAAATGATCTCCAGGAGTATAACCAACCTTCTCAACTGAAAACACCTAACTTTCCAAGATACCCTCTTCAACACAGACCTTAACACCATCAAGCAACATCACATCCTCTACAAAACAGACCTTAACACCATCAAGCAACATCACATCCTCTACAAAACAGACCTTAACACCCACAAGCAACATCACATCCTCTACAAAACAGACCTTAACACCATCAAGCAACATCACATCCTCTACAAAACAGACCTTAACACCATCAAGCAACATCACATCCTCTACAACACAGACCTTAACACCCACAAGCAACATCACATCCTCTACAAAACAGACCTTAACACCCACAAGCAACATCACATCCTCTACAAAACAGACCTTAACACCCACAAGCAACATCACATCCTCTACAAAACAGACCTTAACACCCACAAGCAACATCACATCCTCTACAAAACAGACCTTAACACCCACAAGCAACATCACATCCTCTACAAAACAGACCTTAACACCATCAAGCAACATCACATCCTCTACAAAACAGACCACAACACCCACAAGCAACATCACATCCTCTACAAAACAGACCTTAACACCATCAAGCAACATCACACCTTAACACCCTTTCCCACACATCAGTGAGATCACCAACGCCACCTTTCATCCACAACGTCTTTAACTCACACCCAGCCCTTCTCCAAGTTCACAGACCAAAGAAACACAGCAACTTCTTCCCACTAGTCCCTAGGGTCCAGAGCACAGACAGAGGTAGATAGAGAGGTAGGAGGATACCTCTCAATAATTACTTCCCAAGGGGACCACAACACTGCAGCTCTGGTCCTTATACATTACAAAAGAAAAGCATTAGAAATGCCACTCAGACAGCGACAATTGAATGTTTTACCGTTCTCTCTCCGTATAATCCATCTCCTTACATTACTGTGATAAATGTCTCCTCATTCACTACACTTGAAGTATCTCATTCGTGGTAGGATGAGCAGCATGTCTAATGCCAATCAGAGCTAGAGTTGACTACTTTGTCAACTCCAACGTGCTGTCATTAGCCAAACTTTTGAGGAAACCCATTGCACTTAATATACCCGAGTACAGTTACTTAAAGTGATTTTGTAGTCATTACTCAAAATGACAAGAGTCACTGTGACACATGTTATCATTATAATGAAAATATTTATGAAAATACATTATGTATCTCGGCTAGGCTATATTTTGAGGCCTAGTAACCAATGGAGTTTCACATCTTCTCAAAAGCATCTCTGAATAGACATGCCTAAATTTCCCAGATTTTCTAAGAAATCCTTGTTGAATGATTTCCAGGAATCTTTCAACTGGAATTTTGTAACCCTACTTGCAAGTCACATTATGCTGGCTTGCAAAGTGATGTGTAATTCCTATTGGAATCCAGCCAGAATGTTTATTCACCTGAAGAATATGGCACAGATAGACATGGTCGCCTGGTTCCTGGATCCTGAGCAACTTTACTATTTACTATTAGTATTTTTACTCATATTATTATATTATTAAACATATTATTAGCTCAGAACGTTTTTTTGCATTATTACATACAGCCGGAAATAACTTTTGGATAATAGAGCAGCAGCAACTCACCAGCATTTCGACCAGAAATACGACTTTCCTGAATTGGATCCTTTGTTCGTACCCCTCAAGGCGATTCCACTTATCCCAAAGGCTGCTCCGAGACAAGCCAACAGAGAAGAGGTATTCGGAGTGGACTTTTAGTCCGAATCAGGAGCAGTGCATACCACCGCTAATGTTCAGTCCCTGGACAATAAAGTAGACAAGCTCAGGGCGAGGATCTCCTTCCAGAGAGACATGAGGGACTGTAACATACTCTGTTTCATGGAATCATAGCTCTCTCCAGATATACTGTCCCCGTCCATACAGCCAGCTGAGTTATCAGTACATCGCGCAGACAGCAATAAAGAACTCTCCGGGAAGAAGAAAGGCGGAGGTGCATGTTTCATAATTAACTACTCATGGTGTGACTGTGGTAACGTACAGGAACTCAAGTCCAACATAGAATACCTCACAATCAAATGCAGACCGCATTACCTCCTGAGAGAATTCTCATAGCTGTGTATATTCCCCATCAAGCCGATACCATGACCGCTCTCAAGGAACTACACTGGACTTTTGAGCAAACTGGAAACTGCATATCCTGAGGCCGCATTTATTGTAGCTGGGGACTTACATAAAGAAAATCTGTGGAAAATGCTACTGCAGTTTTAACAACACATTGCCTGTGCTACTTACACATACAACATATTGCTACTATCCCTTCTGGGACAGCTACAAGGCAATCAAACAGGCAAAACTTCAGTACAGAGACACAGTGGAGTCACAATTCAACGGCTCAGACATGAGATGTATGTGGCAGGGACTCCAGACAATCCCAGATTATAAAGAGAAATCCAGCCACACCGACGTCTTGCTACCAGACAAGCTAAACACCTTCTTCGCCCGCTTTGAGGAAAACAAAGTGCCGCCGATTCGGGCCACCGCCGCTCCAGAGGACTGTGAGCTCTCGTTCTCCATGGCCGACATGAGTAAGACATTTAAGCGTGTTAACCCTCGCAAGGCTGCCGGCCCAGACAACATTGCTAGCCACGTCCTCAGAGCATGCGCAGACAAGATGGCTGGATTGTTTGCGGACATATTTAATCACTCCCTATCCCAGTCTGCTGTCCCCACTTGCTTCAAGATATCACCATTCTTCCTGTACCCAAGAAAGCAAAGTTTACTGAACTAAATTATTAACGCCCTGTAGCACTCACTACAGAGTTCCAAACTGCCTCTGGAAGCAACTTCAGCACAAGAACTGTTCGTCGGGAGTTTCATGAAATGGATTTCCATGGCCAAGCAGCCGCACACAAGCCTAAGATCACCATGCGCAATGCCAAGCGTCGGCTGGAGTGGTGTAAAGCTGGCCGCCATTGGACTCTGGAGCAGTGGATACGCGTTATCTGGAGTGATGAATCACGCTTCACCATCTGGTAGTCCGACGCACAAATTTGGGTTTGGCAGATGCCAGGAGAACGCTACCTGTAAAGTTTGATGGAGGAGGAATAATGGTCTGGGGCCATTAGTTCCAGGGAAATCTTATCGCTACAGCATACAATGATATTCTAGACAACTCTATGCTTCCAACTTTGTGGCAACAGTTTGGGGAAATCATTTTCCTGTTTCAGCATGACAATGCCCCCGTGCACAAAGCAAGATCCATACAGAAATGGTTTGTCAAGATCGTTGTGAAAGAACTTGACTGGCGTGCACAGAGCCCTGACCTCAACCCCATCGAACACCTTTGGAATGAATTGGAATGCTGACTGCGAGCCAGGCCTAATAGCCCAACATCATTGCCCGACCTCACTGTTGCTCTTGTGGCTGAATGGAAGCAAGTACCAGCAACAATGTTCCAACATCTAGTGGAGAGCCTTCCCAGAAGAGTGGAGGCTGTTATAGCAGCAAAGGGGTGACCAACTCCATATTAATGCCCATGATTTTGGAACGAGATGTTTCACGAGAAGGTGTCCACATACTTTCGGTCATCATAATCAGTACAATCTTCCAAAAAGTATTTTACACACATCATACATATCCATTAAAATCTATGCAAGAATCGGAATGCATGATTTGTCACCAGTACTTGAGAACATGTGAATAAGACTGTAAATACATTATGTTCCATACATACATACGGTATGCTCCACTAGAAACGACAACACGATATACAGAAAATAAGGCACTTTGATAGGAACGCACACATGTCCAAAGTTATTATTTGTAAGGAAAACAACAATGACGGCAATGTGAGTGCCAGCCAGAAAATGTGCCAGGGGAAAAAGTTTGTTCAGTTTGTTCATGACTGTCTGCATACTTGATCTGGAGAAAAACTGGGGAAAAACTCATGCTGGGGCATTCGTTAGAACTCTAATGTGAAAAGGTTAAGAAATATTACTTATCTTTGTAGCATAAGATTAATCAATCAATCATTCAATGTACATGTAAAAACACAGATATTAAAAACACAATCAATCAATCAATCAATCAATCAATCAATCAATCAATTTAATGTATTTATAAAGCCCTCCTTACATCAGCAGATGTCACAAAGTGCTATACAGAAACCCAGCCTAAAACTCCAAACAGCAAGCAATGCAGATGTAGAAGCACAAGTTAATTTGTTATCATAACTTAAAAAAAATTGAGGTGATGGCTTCCCGAGTGGCGCTGGCACTGCATCGCATTCAGTGCTAGAGGCGCCACTACGGACCCGGGTTCATATCCCGGGCTGTGCCACAACCGGCCGTAGTCGGGAGTGCCATAAGACGGCGCACAATTGGCCCAGCGTCATCCAGGTTAGGGGAGGGTTTGGCCAGTTGGGCTTTAATTTGGCTCAATGCGCTCTAGCGACCCCTTGTGGTGGGCTGGGTGTCTGCGGGCTGACCCCAGATGCCAGTTAAATGGTGTTTCCTCCAACACATTGGTTCGGCTGGCTTCCGGGTTAAGCTGGCGGGTGTTAAGGAGCATAGTTAGGCGGGTCATGTTTCGGAGGACGCATGACTCCACCTTCGCCTCTCCCGAGCCCGTTGGGGAGTTGCAGCGAGGAGCCAAGATTGAGAATTGGCGAGAAAAAAAAATACATTTTTAAAAAGTCAGTACTACATAAACATTTGAAGTAAAAATGACTTTTCATTGACTTTGAGTTCAACATACTAGAAGTATTTGAGCTAAAAATGCCTTGGGTCAAAGTGAGAATTCAGGTTTTAACCCTGTTGGGTAAATATTGAATTAACCCTGCTTGGCTGTTGCCCGAGGCCTCTGTCATCTGCGTTCTGCCACGTCATGCTAATTTTCCATGATGCATGTCTGGAGAGATGGGCCGATGTATATGTGGCCGCTCTATGTTTAATTAAAATGGGTCTTTCAGCCACTACTGTAAAATCCTTCATGGCTTCTGACAGATGCCTCATCCTCTTTGTGGAAAGGGAAAGATATGTGTTCCTGCCCATAAAAGTGATGATGAAGGATTGTGTAGCAGTTGTTTGACACTGGGGTTAAAGTCTGTCTGGCTCCCAAGATGATGGTAATTAAATGTCATAACCTGACTGACTATAAGGGAGATGAGATAAATTCAGTTCCACTGTCGTGAACTCTGTCAATTAGCTTTGCGTTCAGTTAATGTACAGTGGGGAGAACAAGTATTTGATACACTGCCGATTTTGCAGGTTTTCCTACTTACAAAGCCTGTAGAGGTCTGTAATTTTTATCATAGGTACACTTCAACTGTGAGAGACGGAATCTAAAACAAAAATCCAGAAAATCACATTGTATGATTTTTAAATAATTAATTTGCATTTTATTGCATGACATAAGTATTTGATCACCTACCAACCAGTAAGAATTCCGGCTCTCACAGAACTGTTAGTTTTTCTTTAAGAAGCCCTCCTGTTCTCCACTCATTACCTGTATTAACTGCACCTGTTTGAACTCGTTACCTGTGTAAAAGACACGTGTCCACATACTCAATCAAACAGACTCCAACCTCTCCACAATGGCCAAGACCAGAGAGCTGTGTAAGGACATCAGGGATAAAATTGTAGACCTGCACAAGGCTGGGATGGGCTACAGGACAATAGGCAAGCATCTTGGTGAGAAGGGAACAAAAAAATAGAGCTTTTTGGTCTAAACTCCACTCGCCGTGTTTGGAGGAAGAAGAAGGATGAGTACAACCCCAAGAACACCATCCCAACCGTGAAACATGGAGGTGGAAACATCATTCTTTGGGGATGCTTTTCTGCAAAGGGGACAGGACGACTGCACCGTATTGAGGGGAGGATGGATGGGTCCATGTATCGCGAGATCTTGGACAACAACCTCTCTTAAGAGCATTTATGGGTCGTGGCTGGGTCTTCCAGCATGACAACGACCCGAAACACACAGCCAGGGCAACTAAGGAGTGGCTCCGTAAGAAGCATCTCAAGGTTCTGGAGTGGCCTAGCCAGTCTCCAGACCTGAACCCAATAGAAAATCTGTGGACAGCTGAAAGTCCGTATTGCCCAGCGACAGCCCCGAAACCTGAAGGATCTGGAGAAGGTCTGTATGGAGGAGTGGGCCAAAATCCCTGCTGCAGTGTGTGCAAACCTGGTCAAGAACTACAGGAAACGTATGATCTCTGTAATTGCAAACAAAGGTTTCTGTACCAAATATTAAGTTCTGCTTTTCTGATTTATCAAATACTTATGTCATGCAATAAAATGCAAATTAATTACTTAAAAATCATACAATGTGATTTTCTGGATTTTTGTTTTAGATTCACTCACTCACAGTTGAAGTGTACCTATGATAAAAATTACAGACTTCTACATGCTTTGTAAGTGGGAAAACCTGCAAAATCGGCAGTGTATCAAATACTTGTTCTCCCCACTGTATGTTAAATTACTGTTTAAGTAAACTGCCATGTAATGTAATGCACGTGTGACATACACAATAATATGTGATTTGTGTCTTTTAAGTTTAAGTGTGTTTGTACTGGTTGGTGTGTATGTGGTCATTTATTTGTCTCTGTATACATATTGTGTATCTGTGATTGTGTGAGTATATTTGTAAAAGTATTGGTTAATTTATGTATCTGTATGTGGGTGTTCTAGCATCATGTGATTATGAATATTTTAGCATTCTTATCTCTATTTAGGGATTTATTTACACTTCCGGTCAAAAGTTTTAGACACCTACTCATTCCAGAGTTTTCTTTATTTTTAAAGAGTAGGTGTTCAAAAACTTTTGACCGGTAGTGTAAATTTGTGTGTGTGTGTGTTTACGTGCAGGCATGTGTTTGTGTGTTTCTGTGAACTTATTGCCACCAGAGACGTCTAAAGCCGAGCTACCCTATCCGACAGACTCATCACGGCTGAGCAGTGATCTGATGTCCATTACAACCGCACCACAAGTCCCTCAGCAGTCAGACACTCCTGGGGGACCACGTACCCCTCCTCTCCCACATACATAGTCTTTAACTGGATTAGAAAGTTGTGCTGCTGTCTGTTACGTAACCAATCAGAGATCTTCTCTCTCTCTGCTGCAACAAACAAGGGTGGTGAGTTCAATGCCCGGTCTTGAGTCAGCTCAGCTCTCCTACAACACTAGCTGTATAAACACTAGTTCTACAACTGGCTAATTTTGTCTCGTCTCTCCTTATGTCCACTGTTAGATCTTTCCCGGGGGAAAAATCCTAGAACTACTAATATCCCTACAGGTGTAGGCTGCATGTGGACATATATCGCCCAGCTTGAGTGTAGCTGGGCGATATATTTATCAACAAAAACAATTATGAGTGTGTTTGTGTTACAAAGACAAAACTTTTTATGCTGCTTATAAAGACAGTATGCCTACACTTACCTAGCAAATAAATATATGTTGTATGTAGTGTACAACTTCAACTGTCTAACCAGAATTAGAACGGCATTCTATTTGTCTATTTGGCAAATTCTAAGGATTTGTCTGCCTAACCACACACTGACATGTACAGCTCTCTGGGTGAGGTGCTGTCTTCAAGTCTCCAGTGGGTGATGAAGTCCCTTCCATCTATGTCATGTTTTATAAGTTATGGACAGGTGCAGTCAGGGGACATGAGAAGTGGAGTTCACTTCAACCCATGGGTCCAGCAGGCAGAGCTCAATAACTACAGGCAGATGTGGAGGATAGCACACTTCTCATACCACTCCTCCAGGAGGTTAGTAGCCTGATCAGGAATATGAGAAGAGTGCAATTGCTGTATTTTATTACATGTACATTTTACATTTGAGCCATTTAGCAGCAGCTGTTATCGAGAGCCACTTCCGTAGATGACTTTCAAGTGTAACAGTTCCGTGTTGAATAAACCATACTTCACATAACACTGTAGAAGTAGTGTTCTGCTAACATAACAACGTGCAAATATTATATCTGAAAATATTACACCCCCCACCCATTGATAGTACCTGATTCAATTTAACTAAATACCATGACAAGTAGTAGATATCTTGTATAATTTGAATGCTGAGTACAAGATCTCTGTCCCAGTTCATCAGTATCAATCTGAGCACTCCATTTCAAAAGCATCTCTTCTGTCCTCCATCTGTAGTAAAACAAGGAAGAGTTGATGAGTGACGTATTGACAGAGTGATAGTACATCACAAGTGTTTAGTTTTATTTTATTACTTAACATCTTTTGTCCCTTCTGAGGTGTTTGCCAACGCCTGATGTCCATGGCAGCGTATATCAGCTCCAGCTCCCTCTTTTCACAGATACTGGTCATGAAGGAGCCTGACTTAGGCTCCTATATCTGACCCAGCCAGCTTCTATATCACAGAAGGAGGGGGAGAGAGAGAAAGACTGTCACCATACAGTCATGGAAGCCAACAGTAAATACACGGTTCAACGTAGCTAATCAGAGATTATGATTCACAGCTAATTCACAAGGGACACGTGCCAGCATGGCACTGACTGGTTGGCATTAGTCACTCAGGCCCAGGTGTAGTCCATTGGCACAGTGGAAGGGGGCACCTCCTTACAACGTACAAGACACACATACAGTATACACACAGCACTGATTACATGATGAATGGTGGTTAGGTGAATTCCAGGACTTTTGACCAGATCAATTGTGACCAACCTGATTCAAGTGTCCTCCGTTACTCTGAAGCAGGACTGGTGTCTGGCCACTGCCTCAGCCTTCTGTAACAGCTCCTGATATAGTAGGGGGTTCCCACGACGCTGCTGAACAACGAATACACCAGGTTTTGTACGTAGACTGTGAATTAAATAAAATCTAATCAATAAACATAGTGAGAAAAATTACTTACTTTAGTTTGGAAGTAATCTATATGCTAATAGAGAGACTGTAACTACAGAATAGATTCAGACCGGTGATGCTGACACCGTTACAATGCAACCAACTGTGTACGTTGCTAAATGCTTGCTGACAGAGCCATAGCTATATTTGTAGTAGATAAGTACCATCCTTCATTTATTTTTGCCCTAGAAAATACACAATAAACGTTTATGAGAACAGGCATGTTGTTTTCAGTTAGCAGACGATGCCCCTAGCTAGCCAGTTCTCATGATTGAAAGCAAGCTAGCTACATCCTTTTATTAGCTAGTATCCAAGTGCCTGCCCTGTAATGGCCCTAAATGCAAATGGACTACAGTTAGCTGTTGTTAGCAAGGTAGCTAGCTAACGTGAGCTGCACATCTTCCTCTGACAAGCTACATCACATTACACGTTAGGTTGATGTATTTAGCTAGCTACGGTACAGTGTCATTCCCCTTTCATGTGTGGTATCATAGCTAGCCTGGCTCGCTAGCATGATCAAATAATGTTGTACAACCAAATATAGCTACTAGCTAGCTAGTACCAGCTATCTACTTAGATAAAGTACTCACCAACACCAGTGTTTTGACGGTTGATATTGCAGCAGAAGTGACCGTGTCGGAAGTAATCCATTCCTGGCCATTTGACAATATTGTTGAAATGCATTAGAAGTTTGCATCAACTTTATGGAAACCAATTTTCCCTCCTATTTTACGAGCGAAATGTGCATGTGTGGCACCCTGTCCACGTGGCAGCTGGGGACGGAGCACAAATTGTTGTCTCTGGGCAATCGGGCATCGTTGGCAAAAGTGGGCAACGATATTGCACAATAAAGTGTTTTACACAGCTCCACACAAAAATATAGAAATTGAAATATGTATCAATGTAGAACGAATGTATTAAAATATACAATGAAGGAAAACATTTTACCAAACTGAACTAGAACAAATACAAAAACATATGCATGTACATTGCACAACATTAGCAAGCACATACACAACAACACACGCATGGACAAAACGCACAAACACACATACACACGCCTGTGAGAGGCGGTGGGTCTTACTGAGCTGTAGAGGAATCCTTCTCCGTTCATGCCGATGTAGAGGCCGGCCTTCACCCCTTGGATGGCCACCACCCTCAGACCCACAGGAATAAGATTAAACAGGGCTGAGAGGGAGAGAGAGAGAGAGAGAGAGAGAGGGAGAGGGAGAGGGAGAGAGAGAGAGAGAGAGAGAGAGAGAGAGAGAGAGAGAGAGAGCGAGAGAGAGAGAGAGAGAGAGAGAGAGGGAGAGAGAGAGAGAGAGAGAGAGAGAGGGAGAGATAAAAGACAGGTATTACTAATCTGAGACCTTTTGATCTCGCACTTTTAGTATTTAACTTTCTTCCTGTGAACGGCCTGCTGCGCGCAATTATAACTGAATTACCCAAGAGATGGATCCCACTTCTGACACCAGTGTGACCTGACTGATGTTCCTGTATGGCACCTCTTGAAGTGGGGCTTTTGAACAATGGCTGACATTGCAGGTATACAGAAAATGTCCTTTCCTTCTGAGGCAAAATTCACTCTGAAGTGGACACTACTTTTGAAGTGGATTTCCCTGAGAGCAAATATTTGACAAAAAGTGAACATCTCTCTCAGGTGGACTCTTTCCTAAAGTGGATTTCCATGTCGAGTGGTTAGGGATACAGCACGAGCACTAAGAAGATTGTAAGTGGTGACGGAATCAGATAAAGCTCGCAGGGATGAGAGGAGAGGTGCCAACACACGTCTGTCCGCCCAGCAGATTAAATTTCACTCAATAAATATCGACGTGCCGCTTTCGCCTAGCTATAGTATAAATTTGCCCCTGAGGATTTCCAGTCAGGTAATACACTTACGCTGAAAAGGCTTTGTGGATCTTTCAGCTATTGTACTCTGGGCCCAACGTGGCGGGGTTGTCACGATGCTGATTAGTGAAGGGACGGTAAACGGAGCGCTCGTGGAGTGTCATCCTTTTATTTTATGAGATAAATCCACAAAGCATAAAATAACAAAGGAGAGTCTGAATACACTTATAAACATAAAGCAAAGTGACTTACGGTCTAGCGCAACATGCAGACACGAACAATGATCCACATGCAGGTGGATGGGAGAGAAGGCTAAATACCATTCCCAATCAGAGACAACGCTAGACAGCTGTCTCTGATTGGGGATCATTCACCTTCCCTCCCTGATGTAAGGACTGGGTTGTGGCTTCCCCTGAATGGAGGTTACCACAATCCAGCCCTTACAGTACCCCCCCCCCAAGGCGCGGGCTCCCGACCGCGATATCTCCCCCTCTCCCCAAAAAAATACACAAAAACAGGAGGGGAAATGGCGGGGTACTGAGGTGGTTGTTGGTGGGGGTTCCGGTTCCGGCCTCGGGCGTGACGCAGGCCGTGAAAGCTGCTCTCCTCCTACCTCCCTGTTGCACGCCTGGTCCGGTCCGGACCCCGGCGCGATGGTTCCCCCCCCAGTACTCCCGCGATTCACCAAGTCCTGTCTGGACCCTGGTGTGGGAGCCCTCGACCCTGGAGAGGGGCTGATGTCCTTCCCCGGCTCGGGCACCGGTGGAGCGGACTGCTCCGGCGCTGGAGCGAAGTAGACGACCGGCCCCGGCTCGGGCACCGGTGGAGCGGACTGCTCCGGCGCTGGAGCGAAGTAGACGACCGGCCCCGGACTGGGCACCGGTGGAGCGGACTGCTCCGGCGCTGGAGCGACGCAGACGACCGGCCCCGTACTGGGCACCGGTGGAGCGGACTGCTCCGGCGCTGGAGCGACGCAGACGACCGGCCCCGGACTGGGCACCGGTGGAGCGGACTGCTCCGGCGCTGGAGCGACGCAGACGACCGGCCCCGGACTGGGCACCGGTGGAGGAGGCTCCAGGCCTTGAGCTGTGGCTGGAGGCTCCGGGCTGCTGACCTTCGCTCGAGGTGGCGGGCTGCTGACCTTCGCTCGAGGTGGCGGGCTGCTGACCTTCGCTCGAGGTGGCGGGCTGCTGACCTTCGCTCGAGGTGGCGGGCTGCTGACCTTCGCTGCAGGCCTCGGGACGCTGACCTTCGCTGCAGGCCTCGGGACGCTGACCTTCGCTGCAGGCCTCGGGACGCTGACCTTCGCTGCAGGCCTCGGGACGCTGACCTTTGCTGCAGGCCTCGGGACGCTGACCTTCGCTGCAGGCCTCGGGACGCTGACCTTCGCTGCAGGCCTCGGGACGCTGACCTTCGCTGCAGGCCTCGGGACGCTGACCTTCGCTGCAAGGCCTCGGGACGCTGACCTTCGCTGCAGGCCTCGGGACGCTGACCTTCGCTACAGGCCTCGGGACGCTGACCTTCGCTGCAGGCCTCGGGACGCTGACCTTCGCTGCAGGCCTCGGGCTGCAGACCTTCGCTGGAGGCTCAGGGTTGCAGACCTTCGCTGGAGGCTCAGGGTTGCAGACCTTCACTGGAGGCTCAGGGTTGCAGACCTTCACTGGAGGCTCAGGGTTGCAGACCTTCACTGGAGGCTCAGGGTTGCTGACCTTCACTGGAGGCTCAGGGTTGCTGACCTTCACTGGAGGCTCAGGGTTGCTGACCTTCACTGGAGGCTCAGGGTTGCTGACCTTCACTGGAGGCTCAGGGTTGCTGACCTTCACTGGAGGCTCAGGGTTGCTGACCTTCACTGGAGGCTCAGGGTTGCTGACCTTCACTGGAGGCTCAGGGTTGCTGACCTTCACTGGAGGCTCAGGGTTGCAGACCTTCACTGGAGGCTCAGGGTTGCAGACCTTCACTGGAGGCTCAGGGTTGCAGACCTTCACTGGAGGCTCAGGGTTGCAGACCTTCACTGGAGGTCGGGTGCGAGGAGCCGGCACTGGGCGTACCGGACTGGGCAGACGCACCGTTTGGCTGGTGCGCTGAGCTGGCACGGGTCGCACCGGGCTTTTGTTGCGCACCGATGTTTGGGTGCGCTGAGTCGGTTTCCTCCTCCTCCGACTCTGGACCGGCGCTGAAGGCACCGGGCTGGGAACTGGCACTGGATTAAGACTGTTGCTGTCGTAGTCTCTCCAGCGCCAATCCCCATCCTGTGAGGGTTCCTCCGGGAACCCCCACGAGTGAGGGAACAGAAGCACATCGTCGTAGTCTTCCTCCGACTCCTCTCTGTACTTCCGCTCCCATGGCTGTAGGGGCTCCTCCGGGAACCCCCACGAGTGCAGTGGTCGGGGCTCTTCCTCCTCGATCCCCGACCACCCCCATAGCCCCCCCCCCAAAATCAGTTTGGGGTTTTTTCTGGGCTCCAGGCTGGTCCTTTGCCTTTTTGGCTCGCCGACTCTTTCCCCGACGTCGGCGCCGCTGCTCCGGACCCCAGCCTTCCTCCACCGCACGATAATGGGAGTATTCCTCCTCGGTAATTTTCCCCATACCGAGGAGGATATCTCCCAATGTCAGGCTCTGTTGCGTCCCTGGTTGGTGGATCATTCTGTCACGATGCTGATTAGTGAAGGGACGGTAAACGGAGCGCTCGTGGAGTGTCATCCTTTTATTTTATGAGATAGATCCACAAAGCATAAAATAACAAAGGAGAGTCTGAATACACTTATAAACATAAAGCAAAGTGACTTACGGTCTAGCGCAACATGCAGACACGAACAATGATCCACATGCAGGTGGATGGGAGAGAAGGCTAAATACCATTCCCAATCAGAGACAACGCTAGACAGCTGTCTCTGATTGGGGATCATTCACCTTCCCTCCCTGATGTAAGGACTGGGTTGTGGCTTCCCCTGAATGGACATAAAGGTTACCACAATCCAGCCCTTACAGGGGTTGTCCAGCACCTATTAGTTTCTTTTCTTTTCCATTTTCTCACTCTCTCTTTCATGTACTGTATCCCTCGCTCTGATGTACTTTCAGATGGAGGCCTCTGTTGCTTTCTCTCCGAGGATTCGTGCATGACTCCATGAGAGTGAGACAGAATGTTCTGGAGGAGAGCTGCCACTACATCAGCCATCAACCGCACATACATATGGCAGAGTTCAATCAGACCAGATGCAGTCCCCTCAGACAGACCTGAGATCAGAGAAGTGGTAGGACGTGTGGTAGAAATCTGCCTCCCCATGAAATGAAATGATTATTAGCCCCCCCAGCTCTCATTTGACTTGTTCAACAACTGTGACTCAACTAATGAGACAGGAGCTGTCCTACATTTGAATTTCGGAAAAGAAACCCCTACTTTTGCCTACTTTATGCATGCAAAGACATGGGCAAAACGACGACGCTGTAACTCACACCAGCTAAAGCTGGCCTAATCTGCCATAAAAAAAAGATTTCCAGAAATATTAATTAATCAAAAGGGGAGACAAACGTGTCAAAGTGACTCGAGGAAGCCAAATCCTAGGAATGTCAGCCCTCCAAAGGAGCTGTAATCGGCCAAGGCAAATCCTAAAGAGAAGGTAAGCCTGTTTGATGCGTAAGTATGGGCTTCGTAGATAATAAAACCCTGGGACGGTTTAGAAAGTGCTGGGACGTGCAAATGGGAAGGGCAGTCCCTATAATCCTAGGGACATCCTTTGGGTGAAATTTGGTGGGAGGAAGTGGGGGGATTACTGTGACAGACAGTGCAGCTGAGAGAGCCTTCTCTGAAAGCGAATACTAAACAAGAGCACTGGCCATGGAGATGCTATGCAGGCGAAGAACTAGCACTGCGTATGGAGTTGGTCTCTCATAACCAGCAATGTCTTCATGAGCGTCAATTCGTGCAGGTAATTATAGAGGAGCGATCAACCGAAGACGCGATGAAATTAGTGTCGGATTGCTGACTCAAAATTTTACACGGTTGTTAATTAATTTAATGGTGATTTCCAGCACTCTCTTGTAATTGTGTGCTAAGCTACCAGGCAATCATATTACCAATAAGACGCCCACTCAGTCGCCTGCACCCTAAATCAGCTTTATCAACCCACCCACAAATATCATGACATTTGGATACTAAATGCCTAATTTTGATAATTAAACAGAATGTTTTGCATTGGTGCATGTTCTCTGAAAACAACAGTTTATCCTTGCCAGATTAGCTGCCTAGAGAATAAGCATGGAGGCCAAATAAATGTAGTCGAACTGTCTGTTTGGTTTCACCATAGCCGGTCACAACTAGTGTGCGGTTAGTGTTTCTTTTCCAGTACAACCAAAGCGCCTCCTGAAAGTAAATGTTTCTTGCCACCACGGCAGCACATGGCAGAGGTCAGGAGGTCGAGCAGTTAAAGGGTGGAGTTAATATATAGTTCTAATAATCCATCACACAGATCAATAGGTCCCGAATGCCAAGCTTTCTCTTTCCATTTCTTTCCCTCTCAATGTGTTTAATCTCACTCACTCACTCACTCACTCACTCACTCACTCACTCACTCACTCACTCACTCACTCACTCACTCACTCATTCACTCATTCACTCATTCACTCACTACATTAGAAACTATTGCTCAACAGTTCTCCAGCTCTCATTACTAAATGTGCTATCCTTCCCCTAGTGGGAAAAACAGACAACATGGTCACGTTGTATACTGGTTTGTCTAGAGAAATGGTTTTAGCAAGCAGAATAATATGTTTTTATCTGGTTGTAATCTGGATATCTAATTTGATATCATCATGGCAAAAATACATCTTTACCTGGTTGTGAAAGAGACCACACTGTAAAAAATGACCCCTTAAAAAATAATTCAATTGGTTAAAAGTAAATGTGTTATTTTTTCTCAATATAATTTTTTTGTTTGTTGTTGAAACCAAATATGAGATTATTAACAAACCTATAATTCAAGTTGAAACCTAATTCTTTCAACACTGAACCTAGGTTCAACCTAATACACAACAAATAAAGACTAATATGTAACGTGAATACAAACCTTGTTTTGTTTACTTTGGAATAAATCAATTCCCTGTAAACTAAGTTTATACAGAATTATTAACTGAAGACTGTTTCATTTAGTAAGTACAATGTCATCACCAAGCAAATGTTACCTTAACACAGAAGCCTTGTATTTTTTCAATTGAACCTTTATTAAACTAGGCAAGTGAGTTAAGAACAGCATCTGGGGACCAGAACGACCTATTTTTACCTTGTCAGCTCGGGGATTCTATCCAGCAACCTTTAGGTTACTGGCCCAACGCCCTAACCACTAGTCTACCTGTCACCCCAAAATACATCATGCATCATTATACAAATACGTCATTATCATTACACAAATACTTATACATCATTACAGCTGCTGTCAGTCTACAAATGTAAGTTTAATTAGCAACTACAATAGATCACATAAACTGGAATGACATTCATTCCCAAGGTTAGGCAAAAAGAACATGCTGAAAGCCACGCCCCAAATTAGCCACGCCTCCAACTCCTCTGATAGGCTGACACCGTTATATTGCCCACTGCTATTCAATGCACATGTGCAAGATGTTGAAAGCAATTTGTGTTTATTCAAAAAAATTTTTTAAATCACATTGATCTGACTAATTCATTATTTGATTTCAGACAAGTTGAACAGAATGAACCAAAGGGCAAAATTCAAATCATTCCAATCAGTAAAAGTAGTTCAGATGAACAACAGCGCAGTTGGTCGCAATCTGGTTATACAACAACTTCTTAAACAGAAAGTATATCATTAAGACATCATGAGCCAGCTCTTTCTCTCCTTTCCTCTCTGTCGTCTTCAGTCTCTGAGCATGAAGCTTCTCGCAAAGGGAATTATTCATTTGGTACAAATGGGAAAGGAGGTATTTTTAGTTCTATTTGCTGAATTATTTACTGCAGTTTACTGTGTTCCTCTATTACTGGGAATTGAGAGGATTTCCCAGATACCACTGAGCCAAACCACACTGTAATGGAAAACTGTCATTTATACGGTCATTTGGGGTAGTATCAAAAGTAAAATACTCTGAAATGTTTTACTGCAGGAAACAGTAAATTATGGTGTATTGTGGGAAAATGTTTTGGGTGGGGAAAGAATTGCTGTATTTCGAATGGCACACTAAAATAAAATACTGGCAGCCAAGTACCTGTAAGTTACTGTAAAACTTACAGGTACTTGGCTGTGTGCTTAGGGTTGTTGTCCTGTTGGAAGGTAAACCTTCCCCCAGTCTGAGGTCCTGAGCACTTTGGAGCAGATTTTCATAAAGGATCTCTCTGTACTTTGCTCAGTTCATCTTTGCCGCAATCCTAACTAGTCTCCCAGTCCCTGCCGCTGAAAAACATCCCCACAACATGATGCTGCCACCACCATGTTTAACCGTAGGGATGGTGCAAAGTTTCCTCCAGATGTGACGCTTTGCATTCACTCCAAAGAGTTCAATCTTGGTTTCATCAGACCAGAGAATCTTGTTTCTCATGGTCTGAGAGTCTTTAGGTGCTTTTTGGCAAACTCCAAGCGGGCTGTCATGTGCCTTTTACTGAGGAGTGGCTTCCGTCTGGTCACTCTACCATAAAGGCATGATTGGTGGAGCGCTGCAGAGATGGTTGTCCTTCTGGAAGGTTCTCCCATCTCAACAGAGGAACTGGTTGGTGGTTCCAAACTTCTTCCATTTAAGAATGATTGAGGCCACTGTGTTCTTGTGGACCTTCAATGTTGCAGAAATGTTTTGGTACCCTTCCCCAGATCTCTGCCTCGACACTTTTCCTGTCTCGGCGCTCTACGGACAATTCCATCGACCTCATGGCTTGTTTTCTGCCTCATAGCAAAGGGTACTTGTGTAAATACTTTTTTAAAATTTGTATAAATGTGCAACAATTTCTAAAATCCAGTTTTTCGCTTTGTCATTATGGGGTATTGTTTGTAGATTGCTGAGGATTTGTATTTAATATATTTTAAAATAAGGCTGTAATGTAACAACATTTGGAAGAAGTCAAGGGGTCTGAAAACTGTATATGTACAGTGGGGAGAACAAGTATTTGATACACTGCCGATTTTGCAGGTTTTCCCACTTATAAAGCATGTAAAAGTCTGTAATTTTTATCATAGGTACTCTTCAACTGTGAGTGACGGAATCTAAAACAAAAATCCAGAAAATCACATTGTATGATTTTTAAATAATTAATATGTATTTTATTGCATGACATAAGTATTTGATACATCAGAAAAGCAGAACTTAATATTTGGTACAGAAACCTTTGTTTGCAATTACAGAGATCATACGTTTCCTGTAGTTCTTGACCAGGTTTGCACACACTGCAGCAGGGATTTTGGCCCACTCCTCCATCCAGATCATTCAGGTTTCGGGGCTGTCGCTGGGCCATATGGACTTTCAGCTCCCTCCAAAGATTTTCTATTTGGTTCAGGTCTGGAGACTGGCTAGTCCACTCCAGGACCTTGAGATGCTTCTTACGGAGCCACTCCTTAGTTGCCCTGGCTGTGTGTTTCGGGTCGTTGTCATGCTGGAAGACCCAGCCACGACCCATCTTCAATGCTCTTACTGAGGGAAGGAGGTTGTTGGCCAAGATCTCGCGATACATGGCCCCATCCATCCTCCCCTCAATACGGTGCAGTCATCCTGTCCCCTTTGCAGAAAAGCATCCCCAAAGAATGATGTTTCCACCTCCATGCTTCACGGTTGAGATGGTGTTCTTGGGGTTGTACTCATCCTTCTTCTTCCTCCAAACACGGCGAGTGGAGTTTAGACCAAAAAGCTTTATTTTTGTCTCATCAGACCACATGACCTTCTCCCATTCCTCCTCTGGATCATCCAGATGGTCATTGGCAAACTTCAGACGGGCCTGGACATGCGCTGGCTTGAGCAGGGGGACCTTGAGTGCGCTGCAGGATTTTAATCCATGACGGCGTAGTGTGTTACTAATGGTTTTCTTTGAGACTGTTGTCCCAGCTCTCTTCAGGTCATTGACCAGGTCCTGCCGTGTAGTTCTGGGCTGATCCCTCACCTTCCTCATGATCATTGATGCCCCACGAGGTGAGATCTTGCATGGTGCCCCAGACCGAGGGAGATTGACCGTCATCTTGAACTTCTTCCATTTTCTAATAATTGCGCCAACAGTTGTTGCCTTCTCACCAAGCTGCTTGCCTATTGTCCTGTAGCCCATCCCAGCCTTGTGCAGGTCTACAATTTTATCCCTGATGTCCTTACACAGCTCTCTGGTCTTGGCCATTGTGGAGAGGTTGGAGTCTGTTTGATTGAGTGTGTGGACAGGTGTCTTTTATACAGGTAACGAGTTCAAACAGGTGCAGTTAATACAGGTAATGAGTGGAGAACAGGAGGGCTTCTTAAAGAAAAACTAACAGGTCTGTGAGAGCCGGAATTCTTACTGGTTGGTAGGTGATCAAATACTTATGTCATGCAATAAAATGCTAATTAATTATTTAAAAATCATACAATGTGATCTTCTGGATTTTTGTTTTAGATTCCGTCTCTCACAGTTGAAGTGTACCTATGATAGAAATTACAGACTTCTACATGCTTTGCAAATAGGAAAACCTGCAAAAACGGCAGTGTATCAAATACTTGTTCTCCCCACTGTATGTATGTTTTGAAGAGGTGCGGCCACACAGGGAGCTGTTGTTGTGGGGGGTTAAGTGCCTTGCTCAAAGACACAACGGAAAGCAGTGGAATCTAGGATTTCATACAGCTCACTTCCCAACAGATCTTTAGGGAAAAACGTAAGTAGTTTGGTGCGGATCTACTTACCTGGGTGCTCGATCCTGATTGTAGGGATTTGAACTGGCAATCCTCCTGCTGCTGGCTCACCTCTCTAACCGTTAAGCTACCTGCTGCCCTATGCTGGAATATGTAAACATTTACCTACACTGTAAAAAAAATCCTGTTGTTTTTACGGTAACTTACTGGCAGCCAGTTACCTGTAGATTACTGTAAAAACAAGTACAGTATGTACAGTAAATTCCCAAGAATGTATCGTTTAGCCAACGTTTCTTTGGAATTTAAGGTAACATACTTCACCATACTGTACAGGTAACAGTCTGCCAGTAAGTTACCGTAAAAATAAAATGTTCTTTTGCAGTGTAGCAGCTAACCTGCTTGCACCAATTCCTTGTAATTACAGTAAATTACAGTGAAATACAAACCCCTCCCCTCAATGAATTTCATTCACTCATGAATTCATTCCGATTATGGCAGCATTTACTTTTCTACCGTATAATACAGTCAATTCTACGGTATTGTACTGTGTCATTACACTGTACTTGCTTTGATACTGTATTTATATTACAGCAGGTGTACTGAATTTTACATGCCACTGCGCTGCCTATAACTTACTGTCAAATTCACAGAAACCCCTTTACAGTGCAGCATCACTCCCAGAACACTGCAACAGAGTCTAATACGTTGATTAACATAAACAAATAGGCTACTGTAGCTAGCGAGCATGCTAACATTATCCAGATAGCTAATGTTATCTGTTGTAGGATATGTTTTTTTTTTTTACTACAACGTATTCAAAAGATTAGCCAGCTGGATCTATGGCTGGATCTGGAGTTGGATTTGTCATAAGCATTGCTTTAGGGAAACCTTTGCCACAGTTGGAAACCACTTTTCTATCTTTGACTTCGCCATCTATTGTTATCTACAAAGTTCTGTCATCTTCCATAAATTACTGCCGCGAATACAGCATAGAAATAGTTAGAACAAATAAATTGAAGCTCTGGTAATATGGAAAGATAGCTGGTATGCGTTGTTTTTCTACATTGTAATGGACACAGTGTAACCTTTGTTAGGCTGCTAGCAAGCCAAGTCAGCCCGTGCTCATGGCTCATGGTTCTCACAAATATATTTTGATTAAACCTTTATTTAACTAGGCAAGTCAGTTAAGAACAAATTATTATTTACAATGACGGCCTACCCCGGCCAAACTCGGCTACAATGACTTTGCTCATGATCATGCACGCCACAAATTATACGTAACTAACTCTAAAAAAATTTTTTTTCTTCTTCTTTGGTATTATGGCGGTCCGCAAACAAATGTTATAGGTGCACGGCGCCACCTACTGCATTGGCAGTGTATCAGCCTACTGCTCTGTAGTATGAATTCATTACACTTTGTTAAAAAATGCCCTCCCAACTAACCCTGCACCCATTAAAACCCCACCACTATTCCACTACTTTGGCCCCATCTGATCGTATTCCAGGCCGGCAGCCTGGGACGACGGGACACTCTTGTACACCCAAGTACTTCTCTGCAGCTGCCACCACCACATCTATCCTCTCTGATTTACGTTCCATTCCTGCGGTACAGTTGACAACCATGGCCATGAACGCCAAAACAACCTCACTGAAGCACATGGTATTCCTATCACTCTCTATTTGCCTCGGCCTACTCCCAGGTATCCTCTCAGGATCCAAAACCCTGGACCCATCTTCGTCTACTACTGTCTTTGCTGCCTCATCATACGACACCTTCTACACCACTCTGATCCTGGAAACCTCAACCTGCCTTTATCTCACCAGACACATCTTATCTCCAGCATCCGGGGAACCCCTACAGTTTACAAAAACAACTTTTCTGACAGTGTAAATTACTGACAGTGTCCCCAGCAAAGCACCCCCACACCATCACACCTCCTCTTCCATGCTTCACAGTAGGAACCACAAATGAGGAGATCATCCATTCACTTACTCGGCGTCTCACAAAGACACAGCGGTTGGAACAAAAATCAGATTTCCACCGGTCTAATGTCCATTGCCTGTCTTGGCCCAAGTAAGTCTCTTCTTCTTATTGGTGTCCTTTAGTAGTGGTTTCTTTCCAGCAATTCGACCATGAAGGCCTGATTCACACAGTCTCCTCTGAACAGTTGATGTTGAGATGTGTCTGTTACTTGAACTCTCTGAAGCATTTATTTGGGCTGCAATCTGAGACTGGTAACTCTAATGAACTTATCCTCTGCAGCAGAGGCAACTCTGGGTCTTCCTTTCCTGTGGCGGTCCTCATGAGAGCCAGTTTCATCATAGCGCTTGACGGTTTCTGCGACTGCACTTGAAGAAACTTTCAAAGTTCTTGAAATGTTCAGTTTTTAATGTCTTAAAGTAATGATGGGCTGTTGTTTCTCTTTGCTTATTTGAGCTGTTCTTGCCATAATATGGACTTGGTCTTTTACCAAATATGTCTATCTTCTGTATACCACCCTACCTTGTCACAGCACAACTGATTGGCTCAAATTAACTTTTAACAAGGCACAGCTGTAAATTGAAATGCATTCCAGGTAAATACCTCATGAAGCTGGTTGAGAAAATGCCAAGAGTTTCCAAAGCTGTCATCAAGGCAAAAGCTGGCTACTTTGATGAATCTCAAACATAAAATACACTTTTTTGGTTACTACATGATTCCATATGTGTTATTTCATTGTTTTGATGTGTTCACTATTATTCTACAATGTAGAGAATTGTAAAAAATAAAGAAAAACCATGGAATGAGTAGGTGTGTCCAAACGGATTGAGGTCAGGGCTTTGTGATGGCCACTCCAATACCCTTTGTTGTCCTTAAGCCATTTTGCCACAACTTTGGAAGTATGCTTGGGGTTATTGTCCATTTGGAAGACCCATTTGCAACCAAGCTTTAACTTCCTGACTGATGTTTGAGATGTTGCTTCAATATATCCACAGAATTTTCCTTCCTCATGATGCCATCTATTTTGTGAAGAGCACCAGTCCTTTCTGCAGCAAAGCTCCCCCACAACATGATGCTGCCACCCCTGTGCTTCACGGTTGGGATGGTGTTCTTCGTCTTGCAAGCCTCCCCCTTTTTCCTCCAAACATAACGATGGTCATTATGGACAAACAGTTCTATTTTTGTTTCATCAGACCAGAGGACATTTCTCCAAAAAGTACGATCTTTGTCCCCATGTGCAGTTGCAAACTGTAGTCTGGCTTTTTTATGGCGGTTTAGGAGCAGTGACTTCTGCCTTGCTGAGCGACCTTTCAGGTTATGTCGATATTGGACTCGTTTTACTGTGGATATAGATATTTATGTACCTGTTTCCTTCAGCAACTTCACAAGGTCCTTTGCTGTTGTTCTGGGATTGATTTGCACTTTTCGCACCAAAGTACGTTCATCTCTAGGAGACAGAACGCGTCTCCTTCCTTAGCGGTATGACAGCTGCATGGTCCCATGGGGTTTATACTTGCGTACTATTGTTTGTACAGATAAACATGGCACCTTCAGGCGTTTGGAAATTGCTCCCAAGGATGAATCAGACTTGTAGAGGTCTACAATTCTTTTTCTGAGGTCTTGGCTAATTTATTTTGATTTTCCCATGATGTCGAGCAAAGAGGCACTGAGTTTGAAGGTAGGCCTTGAAATACATCCACAGGTACACCTCCAATTGACTCAAATTATGTCAATTAGCCTATCAGAAGCTTCTAAAGCCATGACATCATTTTCTGGATATTTTACAACCTGTTTAAAGGCACAGTCAACTTAGTGTATGTAAACGTCTGACCCACTGGATATATATATATATATAAAATAATACAGACTAGCTCAAAAATAAGTGAAAATTGACAAATGATCCACTGGATTCTGATAATTTTTTGTTTGCACCCCCTATATGAAAAAATAAGTTTGTACCCCCTATATTAAAGCAAAAGTTTGCACCCCTTATATTAAAACATAATTTTGCACCCCTTATATTAAAACATAAGTTTGCACCCCTATATTAAAACATAAGTTTGCACCCCCTATATTAAAGCAAAAGTTTGCACCCCTTATATTAAAACATAAGTTTGCACCCCCTATATTAAAACATAAGTTTGCACCCCTATATTAAAACATAAGTTTGTACCCCCTATATTAAAGCAAAAGTTTGCACCCCTTATATTAAAACATAAGTTTGTACCCCCTATATTAAAGCAAAAGTTTGCACCCCTTATATTAAAACATAAGTTTGCACCCCCTATATTAAAACATAAGTTTGCACCCCTTATATTAAAACATAAGTTTGTACCCCCTATATTAAAACATAAGTTTGCACCCCTATATTAAAACATAAGTTTGTACCCCCTATATTAAAGCAAAAGTTTGCACCCCTTATATTAAAACATAATTTTGCACCCCATATATTAAAACATAAGTTTGCACCCCTATATTAAAACATAAGTTTGCACCCCCTATATTAAAACATAAGTTTGCACCCCTATATTAAAACATAAGTTTGCACCCCCTATATTAAAACATAAGTTTGCACCCCCTATAATTATTTGCTACATGGCTCAGCCAAGTGGACACAAGGCAGTTTGTCTCAGTCACGAAAAGGAATCACTTTGCAGCTGTTTCTGATTCATAAACAATGCCATGCTGGTAGGTGGTAACATTGAAATAAAACCCAGCCCTGAAACGAAATGTAGGCTAAATATAATATCGTAGGAAAAGACAACGCATTAACACGGATTTGCACAAAGTGGGCAGTTCAGATTTGTTACTTCAAGCCCAAATATATCATACTGTGACTAAAACAATGACTTATTGGAATTAAAATCGTTGTGCAACATCATGGGTACGCTCTGGCTGTCGTCTTTCAGCTCGAAAAAGTAGATTTCTACTGGTGTGGGTGTTTAAAAAGTAGAGCTCAAATTCAACCTGCTATGAAGCCTACAGTCGTGGCCAAAAGTTTTGAGAATGACACAAGTATTGGTCTCCACAAAGTTTGCTGCTTCAGTGTTGTTAGATCTTTATGTCAGTAGTTACTATGGTAACACTGAAGTATAATTACAAGTATTCCATAAGTGTCAAAGGCTTTCATTGACAATGACATTCAGTTTATGCAAAGAGTCAATATTTGCAGTGTTGGCCCTTCTTTTTCAAGACCTCTGCAATCCGCCCCGACATGCTGTCAATTAACTTCTGGGCCACATCCTGACTGATGGCAGGCCATAATCAATGCTTGGAGTTTGTCAGAAGTTGTGGGTTTTTGTTTGTCCACCCGCCTCTTGAGGATCGACCACGTTCTCAATGGGATTAAGGTCTGGGGAGTTTCCTGGCCGTGGACCCAAAATGTCGATGTTTTGTTCCCCGAGCCACTTAGTTATCACTTTGCTTTCCATCATGCTGGAAAAGGCATTGGTCGTCACCAAACTGTTCTTGGATGGTTGGGAGAAGTTGCTCTCGGAGGATGTGTTGGTACCATTCTTTATTCATGGCTGTGTTCTTAGGCAAAATTGTGAGTGAGCCCACTCCCTTGGCTGAGAAGTAACCCCACACATGAATGGTCTGAGGATGCTTTACTGTTGGCATGACACAGGACTGATGGTAGCGCTCACCTTCTTCTACGGACAAGGTGTTTTCTGGATGGCCCAAACAATCGGAAAGGGGATTCATCAGAGAAAATGACTCTACCCCAGTCCTCAGCAGTCCAATCCCTGTACCTTTTGCAGAATATCAGTCTGTCCCTGATGTTTTTCCTGGAGAGAAGTGGCTTCTTTGCTGCCCTTCTTGACACCAGGCCATCCTCTAAAAGTCTTTGCCTCACAGTGCGTGCAGATACACTCACACCTGCCTGCTGCCATTCCTGAGCAAGCTCTGCACTGGTGGTGCCCCGATCCCGCAGTTGAATCAACTTTAGGAGATGGTCCTGGCGCTTGCTGGACTTTCTTGGGCACCCTGAAGCCTTCCTCACAACAACCTCTCTCCTTGAAGTTCTTGATCTTACCAGCAGCAATATCCTTGCCTGTGAAGCCCTTTTTGTGCAAAGCAATGATGACGGCACGTGTTTCCTTGCAGGTAACCATGGTTGACAGAGGAAGAACAATGATTTCTTGTTTATTTCCCATGTGTAACTCTGTGTTGTTTTTTGTCGCACTGTCTTGCTTTGTCTTGGCCAGGTCGCAGTTGCAAATGAGAACTTGTTTTCAACTGACCTACCTGGTTAAATAAAGGTGAAATAAAACAATACAAAAATATACAAAAATTCAAGCACCACACTCCTTTTAAAGCTTCCAGTCTGTTATTCTGACTCAATCAGCATGGCAGAGTGATCTCCAGCCTTGTCCTCGTCAACACTCTCACCTGTGTTAACGAGACAATCATTGACATGATGGCAGCTGGTCCTTTTGTGGCAGAGCTGAAATGCAGTGGAAATGTTTTTAGGGGATTAAGTTCATTTTCATGGCAAATAGGGACTTTGCAATTAATTGCAATTCATCTGATCACTCTTCATGACATTCTGGAGTATATGCAAATCGCCATCATCAACACTGAGGCAGCAAACTTTGTGGAGACCAATACTTGTGTCATTCTCAAAACTTTTGGCCACGACTGTACAATCAGGCTTGAGCACCCAGTTAAGTAGAGCAGAACCAAACTACTTCAGTTTGGATAGTTTACCCTAAGTTAAACGACATTACATTTCTTCACTGTAACCACGTTTCCAGTCACAGTGTATAAAAACAAAATCACGACAGCTGTGATGGAAACAGGAAGTATTGGTCGAATTTTATAAATGCCGACAGTTCATTTGTTTGTTCGACATGGTGATATCTTTTTGTGTCGGTAAAATGTATAATGCGAGAAATGGCGGTGGAAATGCCATTGTGCGCAAATATTGATATAACCATAATATCAAACTAAACTTTGGAGTCATACAATGATATGATATGGTGTGTGATCCTCCCACCACGACTCTGGAAACCATGCAGTTTATTACAGTGTTTATTGGTCTACAGATGAAATAACTTATGATGAACTTCACAGGGTGAAGTGCACAGTGATCTTGATGCTCCTTTCCAATAAATATTGAGGGTCTTATTCTGGTGACATGATGATCTATGTTTGACAAATAAAAATATTATCGCTCTTATCCATAATAATCTAATTATGTTGAAAAGCCTAATTGCATTGTATATACGAGCTAGAGCGTGCGTGCCAAGACCAGAGTAGGCACATTTGCTGATTAACGCAATGGTAGAGTTGAAAACGCGATTGAACTCTACATTTTTATTTGGTAAATGAAAACTTAAGCAAAAAATCAATGTTGTATGCACCATGTCATCATGCACTGGTTTTTATTGAAAACAAGTGGGGAAAATCGGCATATTTCCTTTATGCAGATCTTTGAATATTTGCATGAAAATCTGTCACTAATTGGATAGAAACCTAGCTACTGACAATGTTCGTTAAGCACATGCACCCTACTGAAAGTTTTGAGGAAAATCTTCCCTCTTTCTCTCAAAATTAAAGCACTCTCAAAGTTTGGAAAAGTAACATAGACTTTTATTACGCAAGCAACAAAAGCCTCCAGAGACTTCTAATCTTCCCAGAATCCTCTGCTCTTCTTATACACATTTGTGGGTACATAGCCCCTCCCTCAGGGGTAGGCTCATTAACACCTCTTAACCGTCTTCCACTATCGTTTCAAAGCCTTTGGTCCTGAGTTGTCTAACCCTTGGCACTGAGCGGCGAAACCCCAGCAATAGTACAAACTCTCAGGACTGCACCTGCTCATACTCCCAAAGAACCAATAGATAAAGAGCAAGGTGGTCTGAGAGGAGTAGACGCATGGGGACGTCTTCCGTCTGATACGTTTCTGTAGGCAATCTTTAGCATTGACACATACCGGGCTCAAAGGAGATGATACCCAGTTTCACCCCGTCAACTAGACCAGGGTGTTTCAAGGCCTCAGGAGTGTCTGTACAGAACTGAGAAAAGGTTATTGTCTCAGACACTGCTTCAAGCTTATATACAATATAAGGTAATATGTTCTAATAATGCATATGCATAATAAAATGTAAATGAATATATACCTTGGAAATTATCCAACATATTTGAAATATAGCCATGCATACATAATTCTCAGTACCTGTCGTCACCATAGCAATATGACAAACAGTAATATGGCCATGCATATATTATGGCTGCTGCGTGTCTAAGTGCACTCTACAGAGCCATATGATACTATTCTCTTGGGCTTTACTGACTGCTCTAACCGTTGGGCTTTGCTGACTGCTCTAACCGTTGGGCTTTACTGACTGCTCTAAACGTTAGGCTTTACTGACTGCTCTAACTATTGGGCTTTACTGACTGCTCTAACCGTTGGGCTTTACTGACTGCTCTAAACGTTAGGCTTTACTGACTGCTCTAACTATTGGGCTTTACTGACTGCTCTAACCGTTGGGCTTTACTGGCTGCTCTGACCTCTATTCTGTTGCGATTCTATGGGTTATTTAATAACCTTTTATCATTCTGCTGCCCTCTGTTGCTACTCTACATGTTTACTGAATAACCTACTGTGGTTTCTAACCTTCCAATTCTGTTCTTTGGATCATAGTCCTAAAAATATTGAACAAAAGCTTAAAATATTCAACAAAAGACATTATTCTTCATGAAGGTCAGCTTATAAAGCATGCTGTTTGTAACGCAGAGATGGATAGCTTCACCGTTCCAGAACGCGATGTCGCTTCCTTCTCCCTTTGACTCTGCTCCTTCAGAATAAACTGAATGTTTAAGAGACAGGTCGGTTGTCCCTTCAATCTGTCACGGTTCCTAGAGGCCAAAGTAATCCTTGAGTAGCGTCACTGGCTCCAAGGAAGCTGTTGTTCGTCCGACATAAATACTGATCCTGAGGCTTTATGCTATTCCTGAGGGATTGTTCACAATGCAGAGACTGTTACCCACAAGGGACTTTCCTCCAGGGTGACTCCTTTAGGAGAAGCTGTTTGTTCACTGTAGGGAGACACTGTAAAGATTACTGCTTCGGGGCATGGCAAACTGATTTGGAGAGAGCGACCACTGTAAAAGTGGAGGGAAATGACTTGTGGGAAGATCCTTTGGATCAGATTTTTCCTGAGAATTAAGTTCCTCCGATTGGATTTATTCCCCGTCATGAACATCCACAGTGAAAATGCAGTTGTGATAATCACAGGCTTTAGAGCTGAATAAATCAAAACACTAGCTAGGTTTCCATCCAACTGGCGAAAGATTTTCATGTGAATATTCTAAAATCGGCATAAAAACAATATGTGCATTTTCCCACCAGAGACGGGTTTACCATGGAATGTACTTGTTGCGTATAAAAGGATATGCGTGATGACGTAATGCACATGAAAATACATATTGCGGGTAAATTCCCCAAGAGTTGCTATTGCATGCTTTCCCGACGAGTTGTAGTGGGAGGATCACACGTCCATTTGATATAAAAAATATATTTTAGTGTTCTCAGTTGGACATGCAAATTTGAATCCAAATAGTTTTTATTTTCAATCAAAATTATAACTAATGTGATGTGTAATATTGTCTAAAACTGTCACGAGGCAAAAACTTATATCTGCAAATTGACTAATCTGCAACACATTGTTTATAAACTCGACCCAATTGATTGTTTGCAGCTGGTCTATTTTACATAGTTATAGATCTTGGCAGTAGATGTTAGGCTCCCGAGTGGTGCGGTGCCTCTCAGTGCAAGAGGTGTCACTTCTGTCTACAATAAAGGTTAAATACATTTTTCTATTAACTATACCAAACTGCACACACATTTGCAGACACACTTTGTTTCACTGTAAATACTAAATAGCAGGCCAAATTGGCTAGCTTAGCGAGTCAGCACCTCTGTCATGCTTTGATCATGCAATACAATAAAGAGTCATATTAAATGAGGTAACGTGAGTATCCCAGTTCAGAGTCTTTAAAAGTGCATCCTTCATTCCTTTCTTCAAGTAATCTCTGATTATAAATTAGAAGACAGGTAAAAGCCATGTGGTGGAGCCAGTAATTATGTCAAGAAAGGATGGACACACTTTTAAGGAATTGGAATTGGGCCAGTGACTCGTGATAACCATGCGGCTGCTGGAAGTCGTAGTGCCGAACCCAATTACTCACTGTAGTCGCTGTTCTCTTCCTTGCTGCCATCGATAGAGCCATCCGGCTGCATCTGCAGGTAGAAGCCCTGCTGGCTGAACAATCGTGTCACGATGCCCTTCAGCTGCGGCTCTGAAACAAAGGACAGACCCCCACCACGCCCCACCCCCCAGGGGCACGTCAGACCACACCCCTATCACCTGACACCTCGCCACTGCTGCTCACATTGACAAACTACTAAACAGATGTTGAGGATGGGGTTAACGGTAAAAAGGCTGGGTACCAGATTAGGGTCAGGGTCAGGGGTGAGAATTGACTTGGTGTAGAACAAGAAAATTCAAGGGAATCAATGCGTGGCCTTGTAGTCTTGTAACACGACAGTAACCTATGCATCTTAACTGTTATCTTGTTGTACTGCCAACTAGCTAGCTAAGGTATTTCCTAATATGACAAACTGACCCTCGAATCCGGATGCACCTGTAAAAATGATATACATCTATTGAACTCTTGTACACTGGTGATGTTAATGGGTGGTTCTTGAAGGTAATGATGTCATCTGAAATTTTATATGTTATGGTGCAACAGCAACTGGCCTAAGTTTTGGGGTTTTGAGGGTGGATTGCCTTGTGGAAGCATTCAGATTTTGTCACTGTTCACCAAGGGACGAATCCTAACCTTTTATGCACTTAACTTGAACTTTTTTGTAAATCATGCATTGATATTTGTGTAAAAACAACAGCTGTGCACAATAATCTCAAGATGGTATTCTGCCATAAGTAACTGTTTGCTCCAAGATGGGCTTGGCGACATTGGTGAGACAGAACTTCATAATGTGGGTTTGACTAACAAAAAATCCACTACTGCTTTCAACACTACAACTGATCCCAAATCACAGGCTATCGTTATATCCTGAGGTGAGTCGGCCCAAAATGTTATACCATCTATAAATAACCCTGAGTTACCTTCCAACTTGGTGGTGCTGGTGATATTTGGAGGAGAGCCGAGCTAGCGCCGGGCTCAGGTTGCAGCAATCAACACTTGTGAGGGAGCAGGTGGAAACTGAGTTTTAGCCTAAGGCTATGGGAGTCCTTGCTCCCAAGGCAAGAACAAACAAATGTGTGAATAAGACTGTTGATTATTGGGATAAGGTGGGGGTGCTAGAAGATCACTTTGTGATAAACAGTGATCTGCGAACTCTCAGTGATGATCCATATGCAGTTATTTGGATTGTGTGGATAGTTTCATTTCGATGGAGCATATCACCAGCAGCACTTAGCAGTGAAAATTGATTCTGAGTAAACTATCTTGTAGTTGGGATTTTTGGTCCTTCAATATTTGGCCTTTTTGAAAGCACATGTATTTGGATTGAACAGTAGAGGCACGAAGGGAGCATCTACGCTACCGGTCAAAGGTTTGGACACACCTACTCATTCCAGGGTTTTTCTTCATTTTTTACTATTTTCTACATTGTATAATAATAGTGAAGACATCAAAACAATAAAATAACACATATGGAATCATGTAGTAACCAAAATATGTATTTTATATTTGAGATTCTTTGATGACAGTTTTGCACTCTTGGCATTCTCTCAACCAGCTTCATGAGGTAGTCACCTGGAATGCATTTCAATTAACAGTCAATTAACAAGTTAATTTGTGGATTTTCTTTCCTTCTTAACGCATTTGAGCCAATCAGTTGTGTTGTGACAAGGTAGGGGTGGTATACAGAAGATAGCCCTATTTGGTAAAAGACCAAGTCCATATTATGGCAAGAACAGCTCAAATAAGTAAAGAAATGACAGTCCATCATTACTTTAAGAGATGAAGGTCAATCTATCCGGAAAATGTCAATAACTTTGAAAGTTTCTTCAAGTGCAGTCGAGGACCACCACAGGAATGGAAGACCCAGAGTTACCTCTGCTGCAGAGGATAAGTTCATTAGAGTTACCAGCCTCAGATTGCAGCCCAAATAAATGCTTCACAGAGTTCAAGTAACAGACACATCTCAACATCAACTGTTCAGAGGAGACTGTGTGAATCAGGCCTTCATGGTCGAATTGATGCAAAGAAACCACTACTGAAGGACACCAATAAGAAGAAGAGACTTGCTTGGGCCAAGAAACACACACAATGGACATTAGACTGGTGGAAATGTGTCCTTTGGTCTGGAGTCCAAATGTGAAATGTTTGGTTCCAACTGCTGTGTCTTTGTGAGACTCTGTGTGGGTGAACGGATGATCTCTGCATGTGTATTTCCCACCATAAAGCATGGAGGAGGAGGTGTTATGGTGTGAGGGTGGTTTGCTGGTGATACTGTCTGTGATGTATTTAACCAGCATGGCTACCACAGCATTCTGCAGTGATACGCCATTCCATCTGGTTTGGGTTTAGTGGGACTATCATTTGTTTTTCAACAGGACAATGACCCAACACACCTACAGGCTGTGTAAGGGCTATTTTACCAAGAAGGAGAGTGATGGAGTGCTGCAAGAGTTGACCTGGCCTCCACAATCCCTCGACCTCAACCAATTTGAGATGGTTTGGGATGAGTTGGACCAAAGACTGTTGGGAAAAGCGTTCCAGGTGAAGCTGGTTGAGAGAATACCAAGAGTGTGCAACGCTGTCATCAAGGCAAAGGGTGGCTATTTGAAGAATCTCAAATATAAAATATATTTTGATTTGTTTAACACTTTTTTGGTTACTACATGATTCCATATGTGTTATTTCATAGATTTGATGTCTTCACTATTATTCTACAATGTAGAAAATAGTAAAAATAAAGAAAAGCCCTTGAATGAGTAGGTTTTCTAAATCTTTTGACCGGTAGTGTACATTGTGGAAGTGATTCTGCTTAATTTTAAGCAAGATGAAGTTAAGGCAGCTTTGATCCAACTGGATCAACCATCGTACGGCCAGGCTGTTATAATCTGTGAAAGTTCAAAATAACCTTCATCATCAAATTGAGAGTCCACGGAAAGTCGCAATCTGGAAATAATTAATCCTTTACTTTGCCTGAGCTAAACAAACAAAATTGTCTTTGGAAACAAGTTCATTATTCAATTGAATTTTCTTGGTCTTTAAATTAAACAAACTACTCATTGATCAAGATCAGATCTTTAGAGGTGAAGGGTGAACATGTGGACGGGTTCAGATAGGACTGACGGCGTAGCATCTGACCTCAGAACAGAATCTGAATCATGGCCAGTGTCCACAGTGGATCTGTAGGCCTCCAGAGCTGGTCCGGGAGCAGATTAGTGGCATTTGATCCATACTGTCGTTGAGCCCAGGGTCGGCCTGCGAGCTGACCTCGCAGCAGTGGAGGTTCATGTCACCTCAACTGTACACCATTCTGTCCATCAATCCACAACTCACCTTCCCTCGGGGGCGGAGCCATCAATCTCTGGGACAGGCCCGCCATCATCCATCATGGGTAGGGCAGGGAGAGGGGGGCTAGCTTGGGGGGGGGGGGCCTCACTAAATCACATGTGATAACTGCACTTCTGTAAATAAAGGGCTAAGTGATCACTGACAGCAGAGCACGTCAGCTCCATTCAGAGGGCCGGGAAACAGGACGGACGTGCGTGTTGTGTGTGCGGGTGGGTTTACGTGCTGGTATGTGTGAGAGGAGAAGCAAATAGAGGGTGAGGGAGTGTTTAAGTATGAGGTTGAGGTAGACGTGTGAAGGAGTAGAACAGTGAAGGAGCAAATTGTCTGCATTTGTGCTTGGGATATGCCTAGTATGGGAGAATGGGCCTGTGTGTATGAATGCTGACTGGAGCAATTCAAAATTGCACAACTTTACGAGTACCAATGTAGAGACATCAACAGGGACATTTGGGTATGTTGACAAATGGCGTTATGACCATGAAATGGTGAATGATCACCTCAACTGCTATAGTCGACAAGTTAGACAGGGGAAACTCAGCGGGTTGGTGTACACAAATAAACAGACCTCCTCCCAGTCACACAGCAATACTCCACACATGTTCAACGCAAACAAAGACACACGGGAGGAACAGCACGAAAAGAGAGAGAATAAAAAACGGATCTGACACAAACAGTATGAACTGAAACTAAGGAGAGGAGGGAGAGAGGAGCCAAGGACAGAGAGACTACTGGAGGAGAGCGTCACAAGGAATAAAGACAAAAAAGACAAAAAACAAGAAATAAAAGCATAGTGTCAAAAAAAATCAGCAGAGGCGTCACCGGCATCAGACAGGTGCTGTAAGCCATCACCCACCCACCTCCCCTCCCTCGCAAAAGGGGTATCGACATGGGCACGAGATGGGGCGGGGGGTGGAGACGGAAAAAACACAGCACACACGGATGGAGGCTGAGCTACTGACCTAGCCTGCCGCCCTTACGGGACACCTGTGGAGGTTTGGAGGGTGCATCTTACGGGGATAGAAGGAAAAACAAGATTCTTTTATCAGAGAAATTCCTCCAGCATTGGCTGTTTGTCAAAATGTTCAAATCATTATTGCAGTATAGGGATATGAAGTAAAGGACACGCGCTGTCTGTCTGTCTATGGTCCAGTTCTGTCTGTCTGTCTATGGTCCTGTTCTGTCTGTCTGTCTATGGTCCTGTTCTGTCTGTCTGTCTGCCTGCCTGCCTGCCTGCCTGCCTGTCTGTCTGTCTGTGGGGACGGTGCACCTGCCATACATCACATGACAACCTTTGGTTGGATTAGGAGAGTAATGATTTACCGGTTCCTCTTTATATGTGCCCCAGAAGGACGGGAAGAATGATACCTTAGCGTAGTAGGCACGGAGCCTGTATCCATCAATATGGCCGGGCAGCCTCTTAATCACTATAGCTACCTCTCTAAACTGCAGTAAACATCCCCGCTGCAATAAACATTTACCATTAAACATTTCATCTAAAAGAGCCTTGGTGCAGTGCGGTCAACTTATCTCCACTAAGTCTCAATTAGCATTAATTATTACATTCTTTAAGGTAGCGTTATGTTCTACTTGGCAGGGAGATGTAAAAATTGTGCAGGATTAAAAATATATGTTAATATATGTATAGCCAATATTTCACTTGCCTTCTAGTAGAAATGCACCGCCTTTGACTATAGGATAGGATGGCAATAATGGTGCTAAGATAACCCATCATTCTGACCACAGCAATATAACATACATATTGGTAACGTCACAACATATACATCGTTTTACACTGAGGCTGATAAGGTAAGATGTGGGTAAACTGTTGTGTCGTGCGGTGGTTCTCGACAGACAACACGTGAGCTATGGAACAGGTGGGATTTTCGCATCGCATTCTCAGGCACCGCGGAGAAACTACCTCCAGCATTTTAGATAGGCTAGAGCCTTCGAATGCGGTAATGTCTTAGCTCGGCACGGTGGAAGGGCAGGGGGGACGGTTGCACACAAAACTACAGCACTGACCTGGTCGCCGGCGAGCGGCTGGTCTTTTCTTGCCACTGCAGAAACGGACTTTGCTGAAGACCCCCAAGAAATGCCGCTCGCATATAGAACGGGGGTCTTTGCTGGGGCTGGGGCGCCGTTTAGTAGTGGAGACCCGGTCACTGTTTGACTCCCTCGCCTGGCGTTTCTGACGGATCAAGGAGCTGGCGATTGCGGCCATCTCCCTCGCGGGCGAGCCGAACCGAAACCGAGCCCAGAGTCGTTGGACAGAGGTCGAGTTGTTTGCTGCTGTTTGGCGCAAAAAGATACCGGATGGTGAAAATCGAATTTACGGTCCACGGGTTTTACTCAAATGTCATTCTGATTCCCCTTAGAAAATCCACCAAGTCCCGCGCATCATCGGGCTTTATCGTTGGGGAACGATACCTGGTTTCATATAGTCACCAATTCCATGCAGGAAAAGCATCAAATGCCGTTGACTCATAAAACATATGCCTCCAATTTACGCACGGCTAAAAGCATGGCTACAAAATGTAGGCTATTCCAAAAAATTACAACACTGTTAAATAAGTTTGTGTGTTGTCTGAGCGTGCGTGCACAACATTGAGTCTCAGGTATTCCAGTTGAATTGCTCCAAATCTGACAAGATCGACTGAATGTCGGTAAGTAGAAAAATATCCAGCACCATAATGCACTCGAGACACCTTAAACTTCACTGTAAACAATTTAATCAACAGCTGCGTTGACGAAACGCCTCATAACTTTTCAATTTATTAAGCCAAATACAACGCCGAATCGAGAGGTGACAAGAGGTAGGCGGCTGTCAATGTGGCTGCCCCACTCGCTCTCGGGGACTACGGGCATTTGTGCCAGCGCGCCAGCCCCTCTACCGGTAGCAGACCCTCCGAGCACTGTCGGGGAAAGATAATGGTCTGCGAGAATGCAGCAGCAACATGGTGATTGGGCTTTTATGATGAGAGAAGAAAAAATAGGTAGGCTGTAAAGATTTCCCAAAACGACCGTTTTCTTATTTCCTACAGAACGATTGGCGTAGCCCTAAAGGTTTATTTCCAATGCGTTCCGTATGGATGTGTGGCGGGCGCTCACACCGACAGGCAAGCGTGAATGGGGCTCACCTTTCTATCTCTCTCGCTCTACGCAATCGTACGTGATTGAGGTTTGGATGAGAAATTCTCCGGGGCACGGATAGAGAGAGATAACAGAGAGGGGGAGAGGAGCAAAGGAGAGAGTGTGTGTCTGTACACGTGCATGTTAGAGAGAGAGAGAGAGAGAGAGAGAGAGAGAGAGACGGAGAGAGGGGGATGTGTGCTGTTGTCGTCCCTAATGCGGTCAACCCAAAACTGTCCACGAATTTCAGAAGCACGTCGGTACCACATTTTTCATGGGACAATGGGACTAGTCTTTCTTTAAATTGACCATTTCCAATTCCATTGGCTTATGAGTTAATTTCTTATACAGCAGTTGTATATTTTTGTTTTATACACTGTAGTATTCAGGTACATCCCTATTTAATTGGGTCTCACATTTAGCTCGAAGTGTCAATGGGCTCAAGGTTTTATGCAACATCACCATATACGAATCCCACCTTACAATGCAATGCAGATACTGGTAGAAAGAAAGCACATGTTGATAAGACAGCGACAACACAATAGAAAGAAAAAACACACATATGGACCACATGAAATACAGTGACTATGTGAATATGAATTTGGTGAAAGTCATATTTTCTGTTTCATGCACTATTACAGTGTCATTACATTACAAGGTTGTCATGACACGTTATAACAAGTGTTATATCAAGTCTGCCAGTGTTAAAGTGTTCTGGCAGTGGCAGGCCCTCTCAAGGAAAGTACCCACTCCGGACCTCTGTTGCATTAACTGATGAAAGGCAGTGTGTGTGTGTGTGTGTGATTTATTTTCAGGTCCTATGTCTTATATCACGTGTGTGTCCTCATGTAGGAGCACACACACGACAGCAGGCGTAGAGGGAGGGAGGATGACGGGAGTCATATATAGTACATGGAAATCCTCTTGCCTCTCTGCCACAGAGAATTGGCATGAAACATTTAGGGGCGAACTTTGTCTGGGTTTGACATCTCTTCTCCGAAACGGAATCAATGATGGAGGAAGCTACTCTCTCGTTCCTCGTCTCCACTCTTCCCTCTGTCTTCTGAAGTAAGCTTCAAAGTAAGAGACAAAAATGGCAAAGCTAGGGGCCACTTGGGATCCATAGTTTATAGGCCTGGGGCGGTGAAACGGGAGTGTGTGTGTGTGTGTGTGTGTGTGTGTGTGTGTGTGTGCGTTAGTGCCTAAGTGTTCATGCATATTGTTAGGTGGGGGGGGGGGGGTGGGGGGGGTTATAAGCGCATATACAGCGGGTGAAATAAGTATTGAACACGTCACCATTTTTCTCAGTAAATATATTTCCAAAGGTGCTACTGACATGAAATGTTCACCAGATGTTGGTAACAAACCAAGTAATCCATACATACAAAGAAAGCAAAACAGCTGATAACTATCAGTAATTAAAAAGCAATCCAGCCCCCTGTCAGTTCAAATTAATATCAGCTGGTTCAGTCTCAACTGATGGCCTACAAAAAGGTCTCATTGCCAAGGTGTCACACAAGACACATCTCATGATGGGTAAAAGCAAAGAGCTGTCTCAAGACCTTCGCAACCTAATTGTTGCAAAACATAATGATGGCATTGGATATAGGTGCATTTCTAAGCTTCTGAATGTTCCAGTGAGCACTGTTGGGGCCATAATACGGAAGTGGAAAGACAATAATTTCACCATAAATTTGCCTCGACCAGGTGCTCCTCGCAAGATTTCTGACAGAGGAGTGAAAAGAATAATCAGAAGAGTTGTCCAAGAGCCAAGGACCACTTGTGGAGAGCTTCAAAAAGACCTGCAATTAGCAGGTACTGTTGTCTCAAAGAAAACAGTAAGAAATGCACTCCACTGCCATGGCCTGTATGCACGCTCACCACGCAAGACTCCATTGCTGAAAAAAAAGCATGTTGAAGCTCGTTTAAAGTTTGCTGCACAACATTTGGAAAAGCCAGTGAAATACTGGGATAATATAGTGTGGTCAGATGAGAGCAAAATTGAACTGTTTGGATGTCATAATACACACCATGTTTGGAGGAGAAATGGCACTGCACATCACCCTAAAAACACCATACCAACAGTGAAGTTTGGAGGTGGGAACATCATGGTGTGGGGCTGCTTTTCAGCAAATGGTACTGGCAAACTTCACATAATTGAAGGAAGGATGAATGGGCAGATTTACCGAGACATTCTTGACAAAAATCTGCTGCCATCTACCAGGATGATGAAGATGAAATGAGGGTGGACATTTCAGCAAGACAATGATCCCAAACACAGAGCCAAGGAAACTCTGAATTGGTTTCAAAGAAAGAAAATAAAGCTGCTAGAATGGCCCAGCCAATCACCTGACTTAAATCCCATTGAAAATCTATGGAAAGAACTGAAGATCAAGATTCATAGAAGAGGGCCACGGAACCTTCAAGATTTGAAGACTGTTTGTGTGGAAGAATGGGCCAAAATCACACCAGAGCAATGCATGCGACTAGTTTCTCCATACAGGAGGCGTCTTGAAGCTGTCATTACCAACAAAGGCTTTTGTACAAAGTATTCAATAAATATCAGTAAGTGTGTTCAATACTTTTTCCCTGTGTCATTTCACATTACTACACATAACTTAATTTCTGAACTTATTTGTTTTGGTTTCTTTGTATGTATGGATTACTTGGGTTGTTACCAACATCTGGTGAAAATGTCATGTCAATAGCACCTTTGGAAATATATTTACTGAGAAAAATGGTGACGTGTTCAATACTTATTTCACCCGCTGTATGTTGAAATTATTATTTAATTACCACCAGTGAACGTAAACAAAAGCAAATCTCAAATTACTTAATTAGTCATTCTTACTGTGTGTTGCTCTACTTTAGGGCTTTGGTCAAAACTAGAGCACTATGAAGGGATCAGGATACCATTTGGGATGAAATCACGTAATTCTCTGATATACCGTTCCGTGGAGAAGGGGTTCATGGGTATTATGGAGAATTCCTGGAAAGGGAAAGTGGCTTACAGGATACAAACAGAACAGCTCTCTGTGGTACAGAATAAAGACCAGGCACAAATGGGACGTATGTCATTGTCACAATAAGATACGCTTTTCCCTAATGGGTAACTACTTTACGCAAAGAGAATTGTAAATGATCTTTTCATGTAAATGTTCTCTCCTCAAGATGCCTACTGCCTCGTTCCATCTGTCCACACACCATGGTGCTATTTACAGTAACACAAGTAGAGAAATCCCTCATCATTTGTTTGCATTTTGTGTGTTTCTATTCAATCTGTGCCTTACAACTACATTATTGTGCTGAAATGTCGACAGTAAACAGTCTCTATTACATGGACCTTCATTATTTTATACTGTCAATAACCTGAAAAGTCTGCCATAAGAGTCAGTGAGCGATATTATTGTCAGGCTCTGATCACAGGGAAGCATTTGTCTCCTCTAGTTATCTATGGTCAGAGCCTGACAGATCTAGGTCTATGTTTCTATGCTGGTTTTGTGTTGGTCCCCAATTAGAGGCAGCTGCTTCGCATTGTCTCTAATTGGGGGCCATATTTAGTTCATGTGTTTCACCTGTTCTGGGTGGATCATTGTTGTGTTTGGTTTAGTGCTGTGTAGCCGACCGTCTATTACGTTCATGTCTCTCTTTGTTATTTTATGATATTGATTTAATAAATAATCACGTCGCATGACTTCAGCGTTGCGTTTTGGTCTGACACTCACCACGATCGTGACAATTATTTTACTGTGTAGCATGGACCTTCATTATTTCATACTGTCAATAACCTGAAATGTCTCCCATCAGAGTCAGTGAGGGATAATGAAACAACAGACTGGGATGTGCTCTGTGAGGATCATGGGGAGGACATTGATGGACTTACTGACTGCATAACGGACTATATACATTTTTGTGTAGACCACACTGTACCCACCAGGAAGGTACGCTGTTTTCCAAATAATAAACCCTGGGTCACCAGCGACCTGAAGGCTGTAATGAATGAGAACTAGAGGGCCTTCAAGGAGGGGGAGAGGGACAAATTGAAATGCGTCCAGAGGGAGCTGAAGTTGCGGATTGTTGAGGGGAAGAGAGGGTATAAGGAGAAGATGGAGGACAAGCTGAAGCAGAGCCAGGTGAGAGAGGTGTGGAAGGGTATGAGAAATATCACTGGCTTCAAAAAGTCAAACAGTGGGCAGACGGAGGGGACCCAGGACAGAGCCAATGAGCTGAACCAATTTTTTAACAGGTTTGATATGAGCTCTGTCCACCTCCCCTCCAGCTCCCCAGGCCACACAGCCTCACGGCTGTCCCCCACCCTCTTTGCACACGACACTTCCGTTGAGACAATCAGCGACCCCCTCCCCACCCCCACTCCCTCTGGACTGATCCTCAACACCTCCCTTCCGCCCTGTCACAGAGCCTCCCGCTGTCACGCCTCCCTCCGGGGAATCCCAATTACATCGCTCCCAATCGCCGACCTACTAGCTATCACCGTTGATTCCCCGCAGCTGTTCTCAATCATCACCCCGGACTTCCATCATTACCCACACCTGCTAGTCATTACTCTGTATGTGTAGGCTCTGTGTTTTGTGTGGAGTATTGTCCTAGTATGTCTACGTGTGTGTTCTTCGTGTTTTTGTTTTTTTCTCACTGTTTATTGTATGTAGTTTTGACTAATAGTTCAGACTGGTCTCCTTTTCCTCTACAACGTGACACCCCCACCTCTGGACTGATCCTCAACACCTCCCTTCCCCCCACCTCCCCACCTGGGTTGGCTTTCACCACCAACCAAGTGAAGAGAGAGCTGGAGAGACTACACCAGTGGAAAGCGTCGGGCCCTGATGGCATCAGCCCAAGGGTGCTTAGGGTCTGTGCTGACCAACTTTGTGGAATACTCCAGCATCTCTTCAACCTTAGCCTGAGCCTAGAAAGGGTCCCTGTGCTGTGGAAAACATCCTGCCTGGTCCCAGTGCCCAAGAAGGCACACCCCACTGTCCTGAATGACTTCAGACCTGTAGCGCTAACATCACACATCATGAAGACCCTGGAAAGGTTAGTCCTCGCTCACCTCAGACCCCTGGTGTGTTCATCAATGGACCCCCTGCAGTTCGCATACCAGAGCAACATCGGGGTGGATGATGCAATCATCTACCTTCTGCAGAGGGCCTACTCTCACCTGGACAACGCAGGTTGCACTGTGAGGGCTACAGAGCTGTGTGTCAGAACGGGCAGTGAGCAACACAGGGGCCCCCCAGGGAATGGTCCTGCCCCCCTTCCTGTTCACCCTCTACACATCAGACTTCATATATAACTCTGAAACATGCCACCTACAGAAGTTCTCGGATGACTCTGCTATTGTAGGGTGCATCAGGGGTGGGCAGGAGGAGGAGTACAGGAGCACAATCAATGACTTTGTGTTGTGGTGTGAGCAGAACCACCTTCAGCTCAACATCTGCAAAACAAAGGAGATGGTGGTGGACTTCAGGAGAACCAAGGTCCAACCGACTGCAGCCCCTATACAGGGGATGGATGTGGAAATGGTTGGGTCATACAAGTTCCTGGGAGTCCATATGGACAACAGGCTGGAATGGGCTGGTAACACCGGGGCCCTGTACAAAAAGGGCCAGAGCCGACTCTACTTTCTGAGGAGGCTCAGGTCCTTCAACGTGTGCAGTAAACTACTGCATACTTTCTACCAGTCTGTGGTGGCCAGTGCCATCTTTTTTGCAGTGGTGTGCTGGGGCACCAACATAAAGGCTGGTGATGCTTCTCGGGTAAATAAGCTGATCAGGAAGGCTAGCTCTGTTCTGGGGATTAGCCTTGACACTCTAGAGGAGGTGGCGGAGAGACGGATCCTGGCCAAACTGCTGGCCATCATGGACAACGTCACCCACCCTCTGCATGCCATGGTTATGATGCAGAGGAGCACCTTCAGTCACAGACTGATCCCACCACGGTGTGCCAGAGAGAGCTGCAGGATGTCCTTCTTGCCGGCAGCTATTAGACTATATAATGCCTCACCTGGGTGCCGTGCCGTCGGCAACATAGACCTGGAACTGTTGGGGTGTTAGGACCTAGTTTAACAATTAGGCATCCATCCATCCGTGAGTAACTCTGGTCTGTAATCACTCATTCACTCAGGACTCATTCATTCAGCACTCATTCATTCAGGACTGTATATACATATCACGTGCAATATTGTAATTCTTGGACTGAACTTACGTAGTCATTCATTCAGGACTGTATATTAGTATCCTGTCAGTAGTATTTATTTTTTATTTTTTCATTGCTTTTAGTATATCGAATGTGCAATATGTGCATTTATCATTATTATTACCCTAAATTATATCATACACACATTTAGCTATTTAAGTATCTCTTCCTGTCATTTACCTGTATAGTTTATGTAACCATGCAAATATTTGTTATTTATTTATATCAATTTGCAATATTTGTAGAATTTTTTCACTGCCGCTCTATGTATCATGTATCGTGTATCTGTCTTTTGTGTATTTTCGTTCTGGCATTTTGCACCTGCCCTATGTTTTGTTGTAGCTTCTTGACAAAGAAATTTCCCCTCTGGGATCAATAAAGTATCTATCTATCTATCTATCTATCTATCTATCTATCTATCTATCTATCTATCTATCTATCTATCTATCTATCTATCTATCTATCTATCTATCTATCTATAAAAAACAGGAAAATCCTGTTTTTGACTACACTGGGCCTTTAAATTAGCATTCAGTCTGTTGTGGAGTGATTCTCGTTTTACTAGACATTAACTCATAATATCACTAACAGAATTAGAATTGTAATAGATTCCCTCAAATTCAGAAAATATTGGAACATTTACAACAACGTGGCCAAAGTGATCTTGTTCAGCAGCTGTGAGCCTGTCATCCCGCGGTGCAAAGCCACGGCAGGCCACGGCTTTCAAAGAAGAGCTCTACAGATTTCCTTATATCTACCGCCATCTTGTGGACAACCCGTAGCATTGAGTCTTTGTCATGCGTCAAGTATTTTAGTGCTTTCTCAATTTAGGTGTCTTGTCATTAGACAATACTGCATTAGTTTTTTCTTGCATGTAAAACTAGTTTACTGTACTGGAAATGTGATACTGAACTTTTTTATGATATAATAAGAAGTGCATCTAAGATTGTATTACGTTATGAACTCTTTTTGCATTCTTGTCACTATTGGTATACATTGTTGCAACCCACTCCCCCATTCCATAAACATAATGCAGCATGATGAAATATCAGTATTAGGACCCTCAGGAAATAAAGTATACATTTCAGGACCATGGACAGCAAATCAGCTCTTTCTGCACACGTATAGGTTTCAGAAATTCAGACTGAATCACCATATCCCAGACTTGCAAATAAACAGAAAATATTAAGATGAGCAAAAGAACACAGACACCGGACAGAGGAAGATATGGCTTTTTCTTTGCAACTCTGCCTAGAAGGCCAGCATCCTGGAGTCGCCTTTTCACTGTTGACGTTGAGACTGGTGTTTTGGGGGTACTATTTAATGAAGCTGCCAGTTGAGGACTTGTGAGGCGTCTGTTTCTCAAACTAGACACTCTAATGTACTTGTCCTCTTGCTTTGTGCACCAGGGCCTCCCACTCCTCTTTCTATTCTGGTTAGAGCCAGTTTGTGCTGTTCTGTGAAGGGAGTAGTACACAGCTTTCTGAGAACAAGAATAGACTGACGAGTTTCAGAAGAAAGTTATTTGTTTCTGACCATTTTGAGCCTGTAATCAAACCCACAAATGCTGAAGCTCCAGATACTCAACTGGTCTAAAGAAGGCCAGTTTTATTGCTTCTTTAATCAGCACAACAGTTTTCAGCTGTGCTAACATAATTGCAAAAGGGTTTTCTAATGATCAATTAGCCTTTTAAAATGATAAACTTGGGTTAGCTAACACAACGTGCCATTGGAACACAGGAGTGATGGTTGCTGATAATGGGCCTCTGTACGCCTATGTAGATATTCCATTAAAAATCAGTCGTTTCCAGCTACAATAGTCATTTACAACATTAACAATGTCTACACTGTATTTCTGATCAATTTGATGTTATTTTAATGGACAAAAATGTTATTTTCTTTAAAAAACAAGGACATTTCTAAGTGACCCCAAACCTTTGAAAGGTAGTGTACATACTGTACAGTATATATATATATAGAACAATTCAGCACCATGGACAGCATACATACTGATAGCGTTGAACTCTATTATGTAAAAGCTTTGAGTAGATACAGGTATCTGCCAACATAAAGGACACACTTGAGTAAATGAGGGATACAAAGTATATTGAAAGGAGTTGCCTCCACACAGGTGTGGTTCCTGAGTTAATTAAACAATTAACATCCCATCATGCTCGGGGTCATGTATAAAAATGCCCAGTTGCCCGTTATTTTGGCTAACGTCGCTAGAAAAAGAGATCTCATGTGACTTTGAAAGAGGGGTCTCAAAGGAGCATAGGGTGTTTAAATGGTGTATGTGTGTGGCTCAGTCACCAGATGGGAGATTCTGGAGCAGAGCCTGAGACAGCCTTTTCAACCACCATCAACAAAAAAACAAATGATGGCATTTCTTGTGGAATAATGGTGTCGCATCCCTCCAATAGAGTTCCAGACACTTGTAGATTCTATGGTGGCCCTTCACCCTATCAAGACACGTTATCTTGGTGTTTCCTTTACTATAGCAGTTACCCATAGATGCCTTGCCTTAATAAGAACATTTCGCTTATAGATTCTGTCCTTACTCTTATGAAGTAAAGAATATACAATGACAAAAACAAGCCCTCTTTTTTTTTTTTAAAGTTAGTTAAAGTGGAAATAGATCTTTATGCACATACACACACAAACACACACACTTTTTTAGATATTCCATATTGGGTGTTGACTTCTGACAAAAAGCAGGCCATGATGGGGTCAAATCTCTGGCAACATAATCGTTGCTATCATCTTTTACTATTGATTCGGTTTCCCGAATTCCCTGCTGAAAATCTGATGAGGTCTTTATGTCATGATTACTTTATGGAGATGGTAATAATGTCAGTCAATTGACACAATGTTGCTGGGCGGGTTTTTCCCGTCGTACTTTTCCACCAATGAAAATGTGCTCCATTTGTAACTGTTATATGATTTATAATAAGCTGGGACTAAAACGGTGTTAAAGTACAATGAGGAAAGGATCCATGTGAATCAGGCTCTATACTGCCTTTCTATCAACTCCCTGATCATTTCTATCGTAAAATAAGAAGAATGTCGCTCCGCTACAGCTCTGCTCCTCGTTCTGTCATTCCGCACCGTGACAGAAACCCAGTTACTACTCTGCTTTCATTTTCATATGAGAATTACAGACAAATGAAACGGAAAGGCGTTTAAACCCGGTCTGGCACAAAGAGAATATTAAAGTGTGAGAGATATAGGCCTACACACCTACAGTATGTGCACTTCGCTATATGTCTGGAGATAAATATTTGGTACAATTTAATTATAGGTCACCGTTTTTTCTTTTATTCTTTATGAAAGAGTGGACCAGAAACCATATAAGTTTCTCCTCATGGATCAGCCACATACTGCCAGGGTTTATCTGGTGGTCTGTCTGTCTCATGGATCAGCCACATACTGCCAGGGTTTATCTGGTGGTCTGTCTGTCTCATGGATCAGCCACATACTGCCAGGGTTTATCTGGTGGTCTGTCTGTCTCATGGATCAGCCACATACTGCCAGGGTTTATCTGGTGGTCTGTCTGTCTCATGGATCAGCCACATACTGCCAGGGTTTATCTGGTGGTCTGTCTGTCTCATGGATCAGCCACATACTGCCAGGGTTTATCTGGTGGTCTGTCTGTCTCATGGATCAGCCACATAATGCCAGGTTATATCTGGTGGTCTGTCTGTCTCATGGATCAGCCACATAATGCCAGGGTATATCTGGTGGTCTGTCTGTCTCATGGATCATCCACATAATGCCAGGGTATATCTGGTGGTCTGTCTGTCTCATGGATCAGCCACATAATGCCAGGGTATATCTGGTGGTCTGTCTGTCTCATGGATCAGCCACATAATGCCAGGTTATATCTGGTGGTCTGTCTGTCTCATGGATCAGCCACATAATGCCAGGGTATATCTGGTGGTCTGTCTGTCTCATGGATCAGCCACATAATGCCAGGGTTTATCTGGTGGTCTGTCTGTCTCATGGATCAGCCACATAATGCCAGGGTATATCTGGTGGTCTGTCTGTCTCATGGATCAGCCACATAATGCCAGGGTATATCTGGTGGTCTGTCTGTCTCATTGATCAGCCACATAATGGCAGGGTATATCTGGTGGTCTGTCTGTCTCATGGATCAGCCACATAATGCCAGGGTATATCTGGTGGTCTGTCTGTCTCATGGATCAGCCACATAATGCCAGGGTATATCTGGTGGTCTGTCTGTCTCATGGCTCAGCCACACAATGCCAGGGTTTATCTGGTGGTCTGTCTGTCTCATGGATCAGCCACATAATGCCAGGGTTTATCTGGTGGTCTGTCTGTCTCATGGATCAGCCGCATAATGCCAGGGTTTATCTGGTGGTCTGTCTGTCTCATGGATCAGCCACATAATGCCAGGGTTTATCTGGTGGTCTGTCTGTCTCATGGATCAGCCGCATAATGCCAGGGTATATCTGGTGGTCTGTCTGTCTCATGGATCAGCCGCATAATGCCAGGGTATATCTGGTGGTCTGTCTGTCTCATGGATCAGCCGCATAATGCCAGGGTATATCTGGTGGTCTGTCTGTCTCATGGATCAGCCGCATAATGCCAGGTTATATCTGGTGGTCTGTCTGTTTCATGGATCAGCCGCATAATGCCAGGGTATATCTGGTGGTCTGTCTGTCTCATGGATCAGCCGCATAATGCCAGGTTATATCTGGTGGTCTGTCTGTCTCATGGATCAGCCGCATAATGCCAGGTTATATCTGGTGGTCTGTCTGTCTCATGGATCAGCCACATAATGCCAGGGTATATCTGGTGGTCTGTCTGTCTCATGGATCAGCCACATAATGCCAGGGTATATCTGGTGGTCTGTCTGTCTCATGGATCAGCCACATAATGCCAGGTTATATCTGGTGGTCTGTCTGTCTCATGGATCAGCCACATAATGCCAGGGTATATCTGGTGGTCTGTCTGTCTCATGGATCAGCCACATAATGCCAGGGTTTATCTGGTGGTCTGTCTGTCTCATGGATCAGCCACATAATGCCAGGGTATATCTGGTGGTCTGTCTGTCTCATGGATCAGCCACATAATGCCAGGGTATATCTGGTGGTCTGTCTGTCTCATTGATCAGCCACATAATGGCAGGGTATATCTGGTGGTCTGTCTGTCTCATGGATCAGCCACATAATGCCAGGGTATATCTGGTGGTCTGTCTGTCTCATGGATCAGCCACATAATGCCAGGGTATATCTGGTGGTCTGTCTGTCTCATGGCTCAGCCACACAATGCCAGGGTTTATCTGGTGGTCTGTCTGTCTCATGGATCAGCCACATAATGCCAGGGTTTATCTGGTGGTCTGTCTGTCTCATGGATCAGCCGCATAATGCCAGGGTTTATCTGGTGGTCTGTCTGTCTCATGGATCAGCCACATAATGCCAGGGTTTATCTGGTGGTCTGTCTGTCTCATGGATCAGCCGCATAATGCCAGGGTATATCTGGTGGTCTGTCTGTCTCATGGATCAGCCGCATAATGCCAGGGTATATCTGGTGGTCTGTCTGTCTCATGGATCAGCCGCATAATGCCAGGGTATATCTGGTGGTCTGTCTGTCTCATGGATCAGCCGCATAATGCCAGGTTATATCTGGTGGTCTGTCTGTTTCATGGATCAGCCGCATAATGCCAGGGTATATCTGGTGGTCTGTCTGTCTCATGGATCAGCCGCATAATGCCAGGTTATATCTGGTGGTCTGTCTGTCTCATGGATCAGCCGCATAATGCCAGGTTATATCTGGTGGTCTGTCTGTCTCATGGATCAGCCACATAATGCCAGGGTATATCTGGTGGTCTGTCTGTCTCATGGATCAGCCGCATAATGCCAGGGTTTATCTGGTGGGTTTAACTGGTGGTCTGTCTGGAATAAGACCAAGCGTATATCGTGGTAGAAAGGGCAATAGAGGATGAAATTAATTTAATTATCTTCGACGTCACAATGATTACATAGTCTTTCCTCTTCTATTTCACCACAATACTGACCTGGTTCAATACGCTGATCTTTCCTGCTTTTAGGTAGATTGTGTATAATATATCTTGCACGCACAAATTCACTCGAAGCCCTTTCCTGCAGTCAAATGACCAAGTGGTGAAATGTTAATAATATTTTTTTTACTGCCAAAAATCTGGTGTTTCTATGTCAAATGTTTTAGTTTTATATTTCAGTGTTCTGTGATGTATATAAAGTGTAATATTGTGATTCAAGCTCAACATTTAATACATTTCAACTCTATATCTGACATGCTACAGGAGTCTTCTTTTCTTAAGCCCATAACCATGTTTGAGGTGTTTACCATGAAACACTGTGTGACCCTGATTTAGCCACTGCAGTAAAAGGTTCATTAAAAACTGTAAAAATCTCGCATTGTGGGGTTGAAATAATGTTATTCTCCTCACATGTGAAAAGATGGTGTTAACATATTACAGTAGCAATGTCTCCATCAGTGGAATGTGGGACAAGGAAATGATTTTACGGAACATTCGCAGAACAGAATAACCTGTTTTGGCTGCAGGTTAATGGATCACGTTCAAATGGTGACATAGTTCTGCTGTATGAAGGGGCAATCCTTAGTTGCTACATACATTTTCAGACTTATACATTAATGATACTGTGTGTACCCATTGATTCTTGAAGAATATAACATATAAATGCCTCATGAGCTTAGTTCAACTGTCCTACCCCATCAGAAGCCAAAATATAAGCTTGTTTTACCCCAACGTTTGTACACAAAGTAAATGCAAACATTGTTTAAACATGGTTAAGGGCTCTTTTCAATCTGTAGCACTGAAGAACCGCAATACGTCGGCGATACAGATTGAATCCAGCCCTAAAACTATCATTTTGATTTCATGGATGGTCAGTCCTTAAGAGTGGTTGCATTTCTCCAGACCCGTCCCCCAGCTTTTAACTAAAACTGTGGCGCTAAGTAATAGTTTAATTGAATAGTAGTGTTATTATATGGTGCAATCCTTTATCTGACAGTTTTTTTGTACAAAATGTTCAAATGTTCACAGTCAGACTGTTGGAAAAGGTCAGACATTTTGCCCAGGCTCCCACTATGAAGAGATACCATTGGAAAACCTTGCTGGCTATTCTGTCAGTTGGCATATCCAATAGTCTATTCCAAAGTCTCACCATGCACACCTTCCATACCCCCAGATATTGCTAATATAGGCACAAACTTGTGGACAACTAAAAAAAATAATGTACACGCATGTCTGATACAGCTTGGCATAACCCCCCCAAAAAAGTTGTATATATAACTCTACTAGCTGTACTTGCTGAGCTGCCATATAGAAAGGCATTATATTCATCCAAGACCCAAAATATTTATAATTGCTAGTAAGTTTCTTCACCAAATCAAAACGGAAAAACTCTTCTCTTAGTACCCGTTTTTTTCTGAGTTGTACCAAGGCTAGGAATGAACCCTCCCCTAACATTCTCAAACAGACTTGTACCAAGGCTAGGAATGAACCCTCCCCTAACATTCTCAAACAGACTTGTACCCAGGCTAGGAATGAACCCTCCCCTAACATTCTCAAACAGACTTGTACCAAGGCTAGGAATGAACCCTCCCCTAACATTCTCAAACAGACTTGTACCCAGGCTAGGAATGAACCCTCCCCTAACATTCTCAAACAGACTTGTACCCAGGCTAGGAATTAACCCTCCCCTAACATTCTCAAACAGATTTGTACCCAGGCTAGGAATGTACCCTCCCCTAACATTCTCAAACAGACTTGTACCCAGGCTAGGAATGAACCCTCCAAAAACATTCTCAAACAGACTTGTACCCAGGCTAGGAATGAACCCTCCCCTAACATTCTCAAACAGACTTGTACCCAGGCTAGGAATGAACCCTCCAAAAACATTCTCAAACAGACTTGTACCCAGGCTAGGAATGAACCATCCCCTAACATTCTCAAACAGACTTGTACCCAGGCTAGTAATTAACCCTCCCCTAACATTCTCAAACAGACTTGTACCCAGGCTAGTAATGAACCCTCCCCTAACATTCTCAAACAGACTTGTACCCAGGCTAGGAATGAACCCTCCCCTAACATTCTCAAACAGACTTGTACCCAGGCTAGGATTGAACCCTCCCCTAACATTCTCAAACAGACTTGTACCCAGGCTAGGAATGAACCCTCCCCTAACATTCTCAAACAGACTTGTACCCAGGCTAGGAATGAACCCTCCCCTAACATTCTCAAACAGACTTGTACCCAGGCTAGGAATTAACCCTCCCATAACATTCTCAAACAGACTTGTACCCAGGCTAGGAATGAACCCTCCCCTAGCATTCTCAAACAGACTTGTACCCAGGCTAGTAATGAACCTTCCCCTAACATTCTCAAACAGACTTGTACCCAGGCTAGGAATGAACCCTCCCCTAACATTCTCAAACAGACTTGAACCCAGGCTAGGATTGAACCCTCCCCTAACATTCTCAAACAGACTTGTACCAAGGCTAGGAATGAACCCTCCCCTAACATTCTCAAACAGACTTGTACCCAGGCTAGGAATGAACCCTCCCCTAACATTCTCAAACAGACTTGTACCCAGGCTAGGAATTAACCCTCCCCTAACATTCTCAAACAGACTTGTACCCAGGCTAGGAATGAACCCTCCAAAAACATTCTCAAACAGACTTGTACCCAGGCTAGGAATGAACCCTCCCCTAACATTCTCAAACAGACTTGTACCCAGGCTAGGAATGAACCCTCCCCTAACATTCTCAAACAGACTTATACACAGGCTAGGAATGAACCCTCCAAAAACATTCTCAAACAGACTTGTACCCAGGCTAGGAATGAACCCTCCCCTAACATTCTCAAACAGACTTGTACCCAGGCTAGGAATGAACCCTCCCCTAACATTCTCAAACATACTTGTACCCAGGCTAGGAATGAACCCTCCCCTAACATTCTCAAACATACTTGTACCCAGGCTAGGAATGAACCCTCCCCTAACATTCTCAAACAGACTTGTACCCAGGCTAGGAATGAACCCTCCAAAAACATTGTCAAACAGACTTGTACCCAGGCTAGGAATAAACCCTCCCCTAACATTATCAAATAGACTTGTACCCAGGCTAGGAATGAACCCTCCAAAAACATTCTCAAACAGACTTGTACCCAGGCTAGGAATGAACCCTCCCCTAACATTCTCAAACAGACTTGTACCCAGGCTAGGAATTAACCCTCCCCTAACATTCTCAAACAGACTTGTACCCAGGCTAGGAATGAACCCTCCAAAAACATTCTCAAACAGACTTGTATCCAGGCTAGGAATGAACCCTCCCCTAACATTCTCAAACAGACTTGTACCCAGGCTAGGAATGAACCCTCCAAAAACATTCTCAAACAGACTTGTACCCAGGCTAGGAATGAACCCTCCCCTAACATTCTCAAACATACTTGTACCCAGGCTAGGAATGAACCCTCCCCTAACATTCTCAAACAGACTTGTACCCAGGCTAGGAATGAACCCTCCAAAAACATTCTCAAACAGACTTGTATCCAGGCTAGGAATGAACCCTCCCCTAACATTGTCAAACAGACTTGTACCCAGGTTAGGAATGAACCCTCCCCTAACATTCTCAAACAGACTTGTACCCAGGCTAGGAATGAACCCTCCAAAAACATTCTCAAACAGACTTGTACCCAGGCTAGGAATGAACCCTCCCCTAACATTCTCAAACATACTTGTACCCAGGCTAGGAATGAACCCTCCCCTAACATTCTCAAACATACTTGTACCCAGGCTAGGAATGAACCCTCCCCTAACATTCTCAAACAGACTTGTACCCAGGCTAGGAATGAACCCTCCAAAAACATTGTCAAACAGACTTGTACCCAGGCTAGGAATGAACCCTCCCCTAACATTATCAAATAGACTTGTACCCAGGCTAGGAATGAACCCTCCAAAAACATTCTCAAACAGACTTGTACCCAGGCTAGGAATGAACCCTCCCTTAACATTCTCAAACAGACGTGTACCCAGGCTGGGAATGAACCCTCCCCTAACATTCTCAAACAGACTTGTACCCAGGCTAGTAATTAACCCTCCCCTAACATTCTCAAACAGACTTGTACCCAGGCTAGTAATGAACCCTCCCCTAACATTCTCAAACAGACTTGTACCCAGGCTAGGAATGAACCCTCCCCTAACATTCTCAAACAGACTTGTACCCAGGCTAGGAATGAACCCTCCCCTAACATTCTCAAACAGACTTGTACCCAGGCTAGGAATGAACCCTCCCCTAACATTCTCAAACATACTTGTACCCAGGCTAGGAATGAACCCTCCCCTAACATTCTCAAACATACTTGTACCCAGGCTAGGAATGAACCCTCCCCTAACATTCTCAAACAGACTTGTACCCAGGCTAGGAATGAACCCTCCCCTAACATTCTCAAACAGACTTGAACCCAGGCTAGGATTGAACCCTCCCCTAACATTCTCAAACAGACTTGTACCAAGGCTAGGAATGAACCCTCCCCTAACATTCTCAAACAGACTTGTACCCAGGCTAGGAATGAACCCTCCCCTAACATTCTCAAACAGACTTGTACCCAGGCTAGGAATTAACCCTCCCCTAACATTCTCAAACAGACTTGTACCCAGGCTAGGAATGAACCCTCCAAAAACATTCTCAAACAGACTTGTACCCAGGCTAGGAATGAACCCTCCCCTAACATTCTCAAACAGACTTGTACCCAGGCTAGGAATGAACCCTCCCCTAACATTCTCAAACAGACTTATACACAGGCTAGGAATGAACCCTCCAAAAACATTCTCAAACAGACTTGTACCCAGGCTAGGAATGAACCCTCCCCTAACATTCTCAAACAGACTTGTACCCAGGCTAGGAATGAACCCTCCCCTAACATTCTCAAACATACTTGTACCCAGGCTAGGAATGAACCCTCCCCTAACATTCTCAAACATACTTGTACCCAGGCTAGGAATGAACCCTCCCCTAACATTCTCAAACAGACTTGTACCCAGGCTAGGAATGAACCCTCCAAAAACATTGTCAAACAGACTTGTACCCAGGCTAGGAATAAACCCTCCCCTAACATTATCAAATAGACTTGTACCCAGGCTAGGAATGAACCCTCCAAAAACATTCTCAAACAGACTTGTACCCAGGCTAGGAATGAACCCTCCCCTAACATTCTCAAACAGACTTGTACCCAGGCTAGGAATTAACCCTCCCCTAACATTCTCAAACAGACTTGTACCCAGGCTAGGAATGAACCCTCCAAAAACATTCTCAAACAGACTTGTATCCAGGCTAGGAATGAACCCTCCCCTAACATTCTCAAACAGACTTGTACCCAGGCTAGGAATGAACCCTCCAAAAACATTCTCAAACAGACTTGTACCCAGGCTAGGAATGAACCCTCCCCTAACATTCTCAAACATACTTGTACCCAGGCTAGGAATGAACCCTCCCCTAACATTCTCAAACAGACTTGTACCCAGGCTAGGAATGAACCCTCCAAAAACATTCTCAAACAGACTTGTATCCAGGCTAGGAATGAACCCTCCCCTAACATTGTCAAACAGACTTGTACCCAGGTTAGGAATGAACCCTCCCCTAACATTCTCAAACAGACTTGTACCCAGGCTAGGAATGAACCCTCCAAAAACATTCTCAAACAGACTTGTACCCAGGCTAGGAATGAACCCTCCCCTAACATTCTCAAACATACTTGTACCCAGGCTAGGAATGAACCCTCCCCTAACATTCTCAAACATACTTGTACCCAGGCTAGGAATGAACCCTCCCCTAACATTCTCAAACAGACTTGTACCCAGGCTAGGAATGAACCCTCCAAAAACATTGTCAAACAGACTTGTACCCAGGCTAGGAATGAACCCTCCCCTAACATTATCAAATAGACTTGTACCCAGGCTAGGAATGAACCCTCCAAAAACATTCTCAAACAGACTTGTACCCAGGCTAGGAATGAACCCTCCCTTAACATTCTCAAACAGACGTGTACCCAGGCTGGGAATGAACCCTCCCCTAACATTCTCAAACAGACTTGTACCCAGGCTAGTAATTAACCCTCCCCTAACATTCTCAAACAGACTTGTACCCAGGCTAGTAATGAACCCTCCCCTAACATTCTCAAACAGACTTGTACCCAGGCTAGGAATGAACCCTCCCCTAACATTCTCAAACAGACTTGTACCCAGGCTAGGAATGAACCCTCCCCTAACATTCTCAAACAGACTTGTACCCAGGCTAGGAATGAACCCTCCCCTAACATTCTCAAACATACTTGTACCCAGGCTAGGAATGAACCCTCCCCTAACATTCTCAAACATACTTGTACCCAGGCTAGGAATGAACCCTCCCCTAACATTCTCAAACAGACTTGTACCCAGGCTAGGAATGAACCCTCCAAAAACATTGTCAAACAGACTTGTACCCAGGCTAGGAATAAACCCTCCCCTAACATTATCAAATAGACTTGTACCCAGGCTAGGAATGAACCCTCCAAAAACATTCTCAAACAGACTTGTACCCAGGCTAGGAATGAACCCTCCCCTAACATTCTCAAACAGACTTGTACCCAGGCTAGGAATTAACCCTCCCCTAACATTCTCAAACAGACTTGTACCCAGGCTAGGAATGAACCCTCCAAAAACATTCTCAAACAGACTTGTATCCAGGCTAGGAATGAACCCTCCCCTAACATTCTCAAACAGACTTGTACCCAGGCTAGGAATGAACCCTCCAAAAACATTCTCAAACAGACTTGTACCCAGGCTAGGAATGAACCCTCCCCTAACATTCTCAAACATACTTGTACCCAGGCTAGGAATGAACCCTCCCCTAACATTCTCAAACAGACTTGTACCCAGGCTAGGAATGAACCCTCCAAAAACATTCTCAAACAGACTTGTATCCAGGCTAGGAATGAACCCTCCCCTAACATTGTCAAACAGACTTGTACCCAGGTTAGGAATGAACCCTCCCCTAACATTCTCAAACAGACTTGTACCCAGGCTAGGAATGAACCCTCCAAAAACATTCTCAAACAGACTTGTACCCAGGCTAGGAATGAACCCTCCCCTAACATTCTCAAACATACTTGTACCCAGGCTAGGAATGAACCCTCCCCTAACATTCTCAAACATACTTGTACCCAGGCTAGGAATGAACCCTCCCCTAACATTCTCAAACAGACTTGTACCCAGGCTAGGAATGAACCCTCCAAAAACATTGTCAAACAGACTTGTACCCAGGCTAGGAATGAACCCTCCCCTAACATTATCAAATAGACTTGTACCCAGGCTAGGAATGAACCCTCCAAAAACATTCTCAAACAGACTTGTACCCAGGCTAGGAATGAACCCTCCCTTAACATTCTCAAACAGACGTGTACCCAGGCTGGGAATGAACCCTCCCCTAACATTCTCAAACAGACTTGTACCCAGGCTAGTAATTAACCCTCCCCTAACATTCTCAAACAGACTTGTACCCAGGCTAGTAATGAACCCTCCCCTAACATTCTCAAACAGACTTGTACCCAGGCTAGGAATGAACCCTCCCCTAACATTCTCAAACAGACTTGTACCCAGGCTAGGATTGAACCCTCCCCTAACATTCTCAAACAGACTTGTACCCAGGCTAGGAATGAACCCTCCCCTAACATTCTCAAACAGACTTGTACCCAGGCTAGGAATGAACCCTCCCCTAACATTCTCAAACAGACTTGTACCCAGGCTAGGAATTAACCCTCCCATAACATTCTCAAACAGACTTGTACCCAGGCTAGGAATGAACCCTCCCCTAGCATTCTCAAACAGACTTGTACCCAGGCTAGTAATGAACCTTCCCCTAACATTCTCAAACAGACTTGTACCCAGGCTAGGAATGAACCCTCCCCTAACATTCTCAAACAGACTTGAACCCAGGCTAGGATTGAACCCTCCCCTAACATTCTCAAACAGACTTGTACCAAGGCTAGGAATGAACCCTCCCCTAACATTCTCAAACAGACTTGTACCCAGGCTAGGAATTAACCCTCCCCTAACATTCTCAAACAGACTTGTACCCAGGCTAGGAATGAACCCTCCAAAAACACTCAAACAGACTTGTACCCAGGCTAGGAATGAACCCTCCCCTAACATTCTCAAACAGACTTGTACCCAGGCTAGGAATGAACCCTCCAAAAACATTCTCAAACAGACTTGTACCCAGGCTAGGAATGAACCCTCCCCTAACATTCTCAAACAGACTTGTACCCAGGCTAGGAATGAACCCTCCCCTAACATTCTCAAACATACTTGTACCCAGGCTAGGAATGAACCCTCCCCTAACATTCTCAAACATACTTGTACCCAGGCTAGGAATGAACCCTCCCCTAACATTCTCAAACAGACTTGTACCCAGGCTAGGAATGAACCCTCCAAAAACATTGTCAAACAGACTTGTACCCAGGCTAGGAATGAACCCTCCCCTAACATTATCAAATAGACTTGTACCCAGGCTAGGAATGAACCCTCCAAAAACATTCTCAAACAGACTTGTACCCAGGCTAGGAATGAACCCTCCCCTAACATTCTCAAACAGACTTGTACCCAGGCTAGGAATTAACCCTCCCCTAACATTCTCAAACAGACTTGTACCCAGGCTAGGAATGAACCCTCCAAAAACATTCTCAAACAGACTTGTACCCAGGCTAGGAATGAACCCTCCCCTAACATTCTCAAACAGACTTGTACCCAGGTTAGGAATGAACCCTCCCCTAACATTCTCAAACAGACTTGTACCCAGGCTAGGAATGAACCCTCCAAAAACATTCTCAAACAGACTTGTACCCAGGCTAGGAATGAACCCTCCCCTAACATTCTCAAACAGACTTGTACCCAGGCTAGGAATGAACCCTCCCCTAACATTCTCAAACAGACTTGTACCCAGGCTAGGATTGAACCCTCCCCTAACATTCTCAAACAGACTTGTACCCAGGCTAGGAATGAACCCTCCCCTAACATTCTCAAACAGACTTGTACCCAGGCTAGGAATGAACCCTCCCCTAACATTCTCAAACAGACTTGTACCCAGGCTAGGAATTAACCCTCCCATAACATTCTCAAACAGACTTGTACCCAGGCTAGGAATGAACCCTCCCCTAGCATTCTCAAACAGACTTGTACCCAGGCTAGTAATGAACCTTCCCCTAACATTCTCAAACAGACTTGTACCCAGGCTAGGAATGAACCCTCCCCTAACATTCTCAAACAGACTTGAACCCAGGCTAGGATTGAACCCTCCCCTAACATTCTCAAACAGACTTGTACCAAGGCTAGGAATGAACCCTCCCCTAACATTCTCAAACAGACTTGTACCCAGGCTAGGAATGAACCCTCCCCTAACATTCTCAAACAGACTTGTACCCAGGCTAGGAATTAACCCTCCCCTAACATTCTCAAACAGACTTGTACCCAGGCTAGGAATGAACCCTCCAAAAACATTCTCAAACAGACTTGTACCCAGGCTAGGAATGAACCCTCCCCTAACATTCTCAAACAGACTTGTACCCAGGCTAGGAATGAACCCTCCCCTAACATTCTCAAACAGACTTGTACCCAGGCTAGGAATTAACCCTCCCCTAACATTCTCAAACAGACTTGTACCCAGGCTAGGAATGAACCCTCCAAAAACATTCTCAAACAGACTTGTATCCAGGCTAGGAATGAACCCTCCCCTAACATTCTCAAACAGACTTGTACCCAGGCTAGGAATGAACCCTCCAAAAACATTCTCAAACAGACTTGTACCCAGGCTAGGAATGAACCCTCCCCTAACATTCTCAAACATACTTGTACCCAGGCTAGGAATGAACCCTCCCCTAACATTCTCAAACAGACTTGTACCCAGGCTAGGAATGAACCCTCCAAAAACATTCTCAAACAGACTTGTATCCAGGCTAGGAATGAACCCTCCCCTAACATTGTCAAACAGACTTGTACCCAGGTTAGGAATGAACCCTCCCCTAACATTCTCAAACAGACTTGTACCCAGGCTAGGAATGAACCCTCCAAAAACATTCTCAAACAGACTTGTACCCAGGCTAGGAATGAACCCTCCCCTAACATTCTCAAACATACTTGTACCCAGGCTAGGAATGAACCCTCCCCTAACATTCTCAAACATACTTGTACCCAGGCTAGGAATGAACCCTCCCCTAACATTCTCAAACAGACTTGTACCCAGGCTAGGAATGAACCCTCCAAAAACATTGTCAAACAGACTTGTACCCAGGCTAGGAATGAACCCTCCCCTAACATTATCAAATAGACTTGTACCCAGGCTAGGAATGAACCCTCCAAAAACATTCTCAAACAGACTTGTACCCAGGCTAGGAATGAACCCTCCCTTAACATTCTCAAACAGACGTGTACCCAGGCTGGGAATGAACCCTCCCCTAACATTCTCAAACAGACTTGTACCCAGGCTAGTAATTAACCCTCCCCTAACATTCTCAAACAGACTTGTACCCAGGCTAGTAATGAACCCTCCCCTAACATTCTCAAACAGACTTGTACCCAGGCTAGGAATGAACCCTCCCCTAACATTCTCAAACAGACTTGTACCCAGGCTAGGATTGAACCCTCCCCTAACATTCTCAAACAGACTTGTACCCAGGCTAGGAATGAACCCTCCCCTAACATTCTCAAACAGACTTGTACCCAGGCTAGGAATGAACCCTCCCCTAACATTCTCAAACAGACTTGTACCCAGGCTAGGAATTAACCCTCCCATAACATTCTCAAACAGACTTGTACCCAGGCTAGGAATGAACCCTCCCCTAGCATTCTCAAACAGACTTGTACCCAGGCTAGTAATGAACCTTCCCCTAACATTCTCAAACAGACTTGTACCCAGGCTAGGAATGAACCCTCCCCTAACATTCTCAAACAGACTTGAACCCAGGCTAGGATTGAACCCTCCCCTAACATTCTCAAACAGACTTGTACCAAGGCTAGGAATGAACCCTCCCCTAACATTCTCAAACAGACTTGTACCCAGGCTAGGAATTAACCCTCCCCTAACATTCTCAAACAGACTTGTACCCAGGCTAGGAATGAACCCTCCAAAAACACTCAAACAGACTTGTACCCAGGCTAGGAATGAACCCTCCCCTAACATTCTCAAACAGACTTGTACCCAGGCTAGGAATGAACCCTCCAAAAACATTCTCAAACAGACTTGTACCCAGGCTAGGAATGAACCCTCCCCTAACATTCTCAAACAGACTTGTACCCAGGCTAGGAATGAACCCTCCCCTAACATTCTCAAACATACTTGTACCCAGGCTAGGAATGAACCCTCCCCTAACATTCTCAAACATACTTGTACCCAGGCTAGGAATGAACCCTCCCCTAACATTCTCAAACAGACTTGTACCCAGGCTAGGAATGAACCCTCCAAAAACATTGTCAAACAGACTTGTACCCAGGCTAGGAATGAACCCTCCCCTAACATTATCAAATAGACTTGTACCCAGGCTAGGAATGAACCCTCCAAAAACATTCTCAAACAGACTTGTACCCAGGCTAGGAATGAACCCTCCCCTAACATTCTCAAACAGACTTGTACCCAGGCTAGGAATTAACCCTCCCCTAACATTCTCAAACAGACTTGTACCCAGGCTAGGAATGAACCCTCCAAAAACATTCTCAAACAGACTTGTACCCAGGCTAGGAATGAACCCTCCCCTAACATTCTCAAACAGACTTGTACCCAGGTTAGGAATGAACCCTCCCCTAACATTCTCAAACAGACTTGTACCCAGGCTAGGAATGAACCCTCCAAAAACATTCTCAAACAGACTTGTACCCAGGCTAGGAATGAACCCTCCCCTAACATTCTCAAACAGACTTGTACCCAGGCTAGGAATGAACCCTCCCCTAACATTCTCAAACATACTTGTACCCAGGCTAGGAATGAACCCTCCCCTAACATTCTCAAACATACTTGTACCCAGGCTAGGAATGAACCCTCCCCTAACATTCTCAAACAGACTTGTACCCAGGCTAGGAATGAACCCTCCAAAAAATTGTCAAACAGACTTGTACCCAGGCTAGGAATGAACCCTCCCCTAACATTGTCAAATAGACTTGTACCCAGGCTAGGAATGAACCCTCCAAAAACATTCTCAAACAGACTTGTACCCAGGCTAGGAATGAACCCTCCCTTAACATTCTCAAACAGACGTGTACCCAGGCTGGGAATGAACCCTCCCCTAACATTCTCAAACAGACTTGTACCCAGGCTAGGAATTAACCCTCCCCTAACATTCTCAAACAGACTTGTACCCAGGCTAGGAATGAACCCTCCAAAAACATTCTCAAACAGACTTGTACCCAGGTTAGGAATGAACCCTCCCCTAAGATTCTCAAACAGACTTGTACCCAGGCTAGGAATGAACCCTCCAAAAACATTCTCAAACAGACTTGTACCCAGGCTAGGAATGAACCCTCCCCTAACATTCTCAAACAGACTTGTACCCAGGCTAGGAATGAACCCTCCAAAAACATTCTCAAACAGACCTGTACCCTGGCTAGGAATGAACCCTCCCCTAACATTCTCAAACATACTTGTACCCAGGCTAGGAATGAACCCTCCCCTAACATTCTCAAACAGACTTGTACCCAGGCTAGGAATGAACCCTCCCCTAACATTCTTAAACATACTTGTACCCAGGCTAGGAATGAACCCTCCCCTAACATTCTTAAACAGACTTGTACCCAGGCTAGGAATGAACCCTCCCCTAACATTCTCAAACAGACTTGTACCCAGGCTAGGAATTAACCCTCCCCTAACATTCTCAAACAGACTTGTACCCAGGCTAGTAATGAACCCTCCCCTAACATTCTCAAACAGACTTGTACCCAGGCTAGGAACGAACCCTCCAAAAACATTCTCAAACAGACCTGTACCCTGGCTAGGAATGAACCCTCCCCTAACATTCTCAAACATACTTGTACCCAGGCTAGGAATGAACCCTCCCCTAACATTCTCAAACAGACTTGTACCCAGGCTAGGAATGAACCCTCCCCTAACATTCTTAAACAGACTTGTACCCAGGCTAGGAATGAACCCTCCCCTAACATTCTCAAACAGACTTGTACCCAGGCTAGGAATGAACCCTCCCCTAACATTCTCAAACAGACTTGTACCCAGGCTAGGAATTAACCCTCCCCTAACATTCTCAAACAGACTTGTACCCAAGCTAGGAATGAACCCTTCCCTAACATTCTCAAACAGACTTGTACCCAGGCTATTTCCTGTCATGTGGAAGAATGGAAAACGTAAAATTGTGAAA